>JAOWBP010002392.1:60820591-60842723 GCA_028571105.1 Tragopan temminckii
TCCTCTTATCTGCTCTTCTCTACTCTCCTCTCCTCTCCTCTCCTCTCCTCTCCTCTCCTCTCCTCTCCTCTCCTTCTTTTCTCCTAGGGTCTGCTAAAGGGACCCACCATTTTGCTTTTGCACTGACTTAACTCTCCCATGAACTCTGAGGCCCTCACTTAGGAAATTGTAGACAACACAAAACAAAGTGCATGAACTAATACATTTTTTTCTTCTTGAATCTAGCGGTATTTTGGCTGCTCTAGCAGACATACATTTGGACCAGCAGCTAATCCTCTTAATAATTTCTCACTGCTTTATCTACTGACCCAAAAAATGTGTCTGTCTGATCCTCATGGTAGAATCTCTTGGGCTGTGCATGTCAGACAGCCTGTGAAAACAGCAGTTCAACATGCTTAACTTCCCCACAACTGAAAAAAAAGAGCTGGAGAGGTATCCTGTGTCACCATGAGATCCCACTCTTGAAGCAAGGATAGGACTATGGGTATACATCAGTCTTGAGTTTGATTCCAACCAGCTGAAAGCTCCTGGTCCGGGGCTGCTGGGCCCAGCTGCAAGTCACTCCGAAAACATTTACCAGCCAGCGGGAAACAACTTGTTTCTTCAAGGTCTTGCTGTGTTTATAACTCACTCAAAAACATTATTCATCCCTTTTGGCAGTAGATGCCGAGCACGAAAGTCAAAGCAAAGGTTCACTGCACTCATACAATCCAAACTTCCCACCCACCCTTGTATTTTGGCCTATGCCTCAACCCCCAAGCTGAAAATGCTGCTTCAGGGATGTGATAAGACTTGAAACAGGGACGGATGGTAGGGATTCCTTAGTTCCTGGTTTGAAGTCTGCTGTGCTGAGAAGCAGCTGCTGAGCCCACGTAGAGCACAAGTCCCAACGTGATCTCAGTGCATGGCCAAGCTGAGAAAAGGGAACCAAGAGGAAGGTTTGGAAAGGAGTAAGGGAAGGCCGGAACCTTGTGCCCCACCACCTCTTTCCCTCTGATTACCAATGTCAGTGCTTCAGTCAGTTCACCATATGCCAGAGCTCCTCTCCACAGTTTGCTACACCCATGGTCTTCGGTACCTTCTCTTGAAGTCGGGTAGTATGCCTCACTCTCAAGTTCAATTCTTTCTGTTTCACTCTTCTTTTGGTGACTCTGTATGTGAAAGCAGTATGAACAGACTAAGTTTCAGGCCACAGTGCCTCAGTACGTGCTTATCCATCATGGTGGCTGAAGTTAAGAGAGTGATGAGCAATTCAGGGCATTTATTAATCTGCTTTCTTGCCATAGCTCCCTATAAAGGAAAGCTGCTATGATACTAAGGTTGCATCTTGTAGCTAGACAGCTTGAATACGGCTTTTAATCAACACTGTCTGGAAACACCATCCTTTTATTCTCTGAATTCAGAAAAAAATTTCTGAGCTTCTCTACAGTGTCATTTTCTTCTTGACTTAGTCCCTTCCTTCCAACAAACAGACCAAAAAGCTCCTACTGACCATATTAGACATGTTGGTGTTTGCAGATGTAGCTCCTTCAACACCAAATGACACTGTCCTCCCTGATTCTTTCCCTACAGGTTTCTTGCCCTTGTGCTGCTTTTAGCTACCTGTTGGAGATGGCATTTCATAGAATCGTAGAATTGTTTGAGTTGGAAGGGACCTTCAAGGGCCATCTAGTCCAAACCCCCTGCAATGAACAGAAACACCTACAGCTCCATCAGGTGCTCTGAGCCCCATACAGCCTGACCTTGACTGTATCCAAGGCCAGGTTATCTACCACATCTCTGGGCAGCCTCTACCAGTGCCTCACCAATTTCTTTCTTGCTGAGATGCCCCAGGCCCTGCAAATTTTTCTTGTAGGGCCACCAGCTCTGAATATTTGCAAACATCCACTGAAGATAGAATGTAATGTCTGTACAACTGCTTTAATGTTTTCTGAATTTTGGCTGATGGAGACCTGAGTTTGAGGGCAGTCTTGAAGTGAAGTCACAGTCTCTCCACCTAACTTGGTTGCACCGGGTATGCATTTCAGGCACTGCCCTTGTACAGCAGTACAGTCCAACATACCAACCCCTTTCATAACCCAGGCAGTAAAAAGGAGCAGTCTGTACCTTTCACCTCAGCCGTCTGCTTTTCATTTTCTCCTTTAATCACAAGCAGATTTTGGCTATCAAGTGTGAAAGTTTAGCAGACTAAAAGTCCCCTGCAGAGGAGGAGATCTAAACTCAATTCACAATTCATTTTGTGCCTGCTGATATATCTGATCTCTGTTTTGAAAAAGAGGATTTGCTGAATGCTTTGCCCCCACAGAGAAGGGAAGTTTTACAATCAGAGGAAGGTAGTGAAGCAAATATCAGCAGTACTATAGACAGCCTCAGGAACAAAAGCCCTTTCTCTCTGATACAAATAAATACAAGAAAAATGTGAGTGGTTGCTGATTCACTCAGCACTAGCTGACCTCTTCTGGTTTTCCTGCGTTCTGCATTTGTACAGTGCCTTGCACCATGCAAAAATTACAACTTTTCTCCGGTTTCCACAAGATGCCAATGGCATAAATCCCATCTGCAGAAGAAGCTGAGGAAGAAGCAGAGATGCAGGCTGACTCCATGGGGCAGGTGTGCTCTAGGTGGAGATTCACACGGAGATTTGACATGGTGAAAACTGGGAACTCAGGAAGTGTCACCAGCTGGAGGTGTTCAGTTATTGCCAATCTGGTCTTCAAGAGGCAATGGAAGGCTTTCTAATGCCAAATCTAACCCTGTGAGAGCTGTGCCACTCAGCAGAAATGGCTGTCCAGGTGGGATGGTCTCTCCTGGAGCTGTTTCCACCACTGTTCATTCTGTCACATTGGAGTGGTGTGACATGTACATGGCAGGGTAGGTCTGTGATGAATTATATACCTGAGCCCGGAGGGGAAACAAATGAAGCATGGACCAAATTCCTCAGTGTCCAAGGAGAGGATGAGATATGTCTTAAGACTTTGTTTGTTTGTTTGTTTTTTTATCCCCCCCCAAAAAAAGTGTTTTTTTCACTGTTTTGCTTTCTCCATTCTTTCTTATTTCAATCAGTTTATATAGCCTGAACACTGTTGTGCTGGGCATGTCTGTACACAGCAGAGGAAAACACACTTCCAGGGTAATTCCAAGCATCTGATCACAACACCCTGGCATGCACACACAGCTGTGAGTGGGGCAACCAGAAAGGCAATCAATGATTTCCAGAGCAGAACTCCAATCTGCCCATGTTGACAGGCTTGCACAAGCAGTGGGGACCTCACCATCAGCCTTCCAGCCATGTGTTCCCCTTAGGAAAATCCTGCAGACAGTCATATATGCTGCTGCTTGTTTCCTCTCACCTTGCCTGGCAGCTTCCCACACATTCACTTCTTGAAGTGTGCTCCCAAGGCTTTACTTGCCATATCTGTCCATATCTGTCATATCTGTCCCCCACTCTGGCCTCTGAATTTACTGATGAGATTTTCATGCTCAGCATACCAGTATCTCTTAAAAGCCACCTCTCGGTTCCTCACACCCATGCATCACATATCCTGTTCTAATGCTTAAATAATTTATTATTTTTTTTTGTCTGGCAAGTGCACTGAAACCTGATTTATAGCAGCCTCAAGAAATTCATGAAAACAAACATTTACAAGAGTGTATCTATGTGATTTCTTTTGATTTAATAATCTGCTCTGCTAGATGTCCAATTTCTGAATATCTACATAGCATTGACATTATCACTGTTAGCATGATCTCTCCAGAATTCAGCCAAGATATGAAGGGACTAGAAAACAAGAGTTATGAGGAATGACTGAAAGCAGTGGGGTTGTTTAGTTTGGAGGAGTCTGAAGGGAGGCCTCATTGCTCTCTACAGCTACCTGGAAGGAGGCTGTAGAGAGGTGGGTGTTGGTCTCTTCTCAGGTTTCAAGTGATAGGACACAAGGAAACAACCTCAAGCTGCATTAGGGGAAGTTTAGATACAGATGCTAGGGGAAATGTATTCACTGAAAGGGTGGTTAGGTACTGGAATGGGCCACCCAAGGAAATGGTGGAATCCCCAACCCTGGAGGCATTTAAGAGACATGTGGACGTGGCACTGACGAACATAAATTAGCAATGGGACTCTGGAGGTCAGGCTGATGGTTGACTTGATAATCTTGAAGTTCTTTTCCAACTTTTTCCAGATTCTGTGATTCTGTGATAAGATTGGGATCTTACTGTTCTAGACATTGCTTTTGCGCAGAAGAGCAATTGGATCTTGGACAGTGAATGAAGAAACATGAGAAAAATCAAAATGGCTTGGCTTGAACTTGGCTCAGCCACTTCTGCTGGTTGGACCACAGCAACAGTGAACTTAGATGTATGAGAGAGTGCTATCAGGGGATACGCATTTGCTTGGGAACACACACTTATCATATTTGCCCTCCTGGTCTTACCACACCTGAGCTGGGGCTGAAATCTCCTCATGCATGGAGATTTTAGAGAAGTTTACTTATTTTGTGGAAAACAAGTAAGTGAAAAATACAGTATTTTTGTCTCCTTGCATTGACAGAGCATTGCTACTATGGGCTAGTAGTACATGTTGTAAAATTAACTTCCCACATTCCATTTTAATGGGCATCAAGGGTGGAAAAAGTATCCAGTATCTTGGTAAGTGTGCACTTCAAGCTATTTTGCCATGCAGTGGCAATAATCCCAAATAATTGAGTATTTCTTGCTGCCTGACATTCCCAATAGCTGACTTCTCCAGAGAAGCAAATGGCTCAAAACAGACATATAACTCATCACTGATGTAGACAGGAAGGATTATTGTAGGAAGCTGGCAGTGGCAATGGGTAGGAGGACATTTATACTGAATTTGCTGCTTTGGTTAATGAATGTGCTGATGCACTGCATCAGTTGCTGTCATAGTTTGACTGCAGACATCACCATGAGCCATCCACACCACTGCCAGCAGAGGCTCTGATTTGCAGCAAACATTGCACCTGCAAGAAAGACTCCTGGCTTGTCTCTGTGGCTCAGACACATCGCTTTCCCAGCTGTTGTCCTAAATAACTTATGTTTGCAATGGCCAGTTTGACAGCAGTGATGGCCACCTGAGGAGCAGCAGTCCCATATCAGTCTGCTAAGAAGGGCTAAAAAGCAGCTGTGCCTTCTGGAGTCGCCCCAATTCATTTAGAGGACTGTACCAAAACCACTTGCTCAAATTACCACAGTATTGGCCCACTAATCCTAAATAAGATACACAGGAACCACAGTAATTTTTTGTCTGCAAGTGGATTCAAAGTCACTTGGGAACATCACTTCTCTGGACCCATGCTGGTGTGGGGCCATGGCCCCACTGAAAGTGTAAAGAGCCTTAAGTTCATCCCCCTCTGTGTCTCCCCATGCTCACCACACTGTAAATATTATGTTTATACCCTACAGCTATTTTGAACGTAGGGTTTTGTTCTTACATGTAATATTTTCCTTTCCAAGGACAAACATAATAAACAGGTTCCTAATGTGCTGGAGTTACTAGGGAATAGTCTCTGTTCAAGATAACAGTCTGCTTGTGTTGAGGGCTGACCATCTGAATTGCTCTGGCTGGGAAACTCTCATTGATGCTGACAAGAGTGGTAAAAAAAGAGAACACGTGCAGCAGCAATCCACCCTGATTGCACAGTCTCCCCAGATTTACTCCCTTCAGAGGCCAAATGCAAGCTTCGAACACAGCAAAGATCCAGAAGTCTGAGTCTCCATCAAGTGATGGAGACATGGTGCTGGAAACCATTTCAATAAAAACATAATCCACAGATCAAAGCAAATTATCTACGTGGAAAAAGACTGGCCAGGGACAGTTGGGTTCCAGCACTACCAGTTATGACATAGTCAACACTGTGGCCCTTTGTATACTGTGCTATTTGCTGTGTTGAGTGAAGGAGGTAATAACCTAGTGTGTGCTAGAGATAGTAAGTGCCTTTGGCCCTGGAACATGTCCAGAAATCTCTGAGGGGTCTGGAGCACAAGTCTCATGGGGAGCGGCTGAGGGAACTGGGATTGTTCAGTCTGGAGAAGAGGAAGCTCAGGGGAGAACTTACTGCTCTCCCGCCTGCCTGAAAGGAGGTTGTGACGAAGTGGGGGTCGGCTTCTTTTCCCAGGTAACAGCAATAGTACTAGAGGGAATGGCCTTAAGTTGCACCAGGGAAAAGGTCAGGTTGGTTATTAGGAGAAATTTCTTCTCGGAAAGAGTCCTAATGCACTGGAAGAAGCTGCTGAGGGAGTCATCGTCCCTGGAGGTGTTTAAGAAAAGAGACAATGTGGCACTGAGGGATGTGGCTTAGTGGGCAGTATTGGTGGTATGTGGACAGTTAGACTAAATGATCTTAGAGGTCTTTTCCAAACTTAGTGATTCTATGATTCTATGAAAAGGTAAATTTGGGGAGAAAAAGTAATAGTTGTGAAAACTGAAACAGAGGAAAAAATAAAATTCAGACCTCATACTAGGAATCTGAGTTTGCAGATGGACTAAGTCTTCCAAAAATGCCAGTTGCCAGTAAATCTTCAGCCTGGCATTAAACTCTTGCCAAACAAGGTAGCAGTAAACTCACCAACCATGGTCACTTACGTAGACATGACAGGAAGAGAAGAAAGAGACCTGCAGAGGAATGCTAGCACTGGTGAGCACCTTGCTGGCTAAAGGAAACCTTCCTTCAAACCTAATTGAAATGTGAATTCTGCCACTGTTCAAGGCTTGAAATCTGAATTCTTCCTGACGTTCCACTCTGCTATTAAAAATAAACCGAAAAGGCTTCCAACAAAGCAGCACATTTTATATATGCCAGGAAGAAAATGAATAAAAAATACATATCTTTGTTTCTTCCTGACAGTATCCCATTGATGCAAAGCAGTGGGCAAACCAGAGCAACAATCAGTGCTGTGCAGAGAGGTGCCCATAACCGAGTAAGGAGAAGGGTTCATTCCCACCCTTAGACTACTCTAGAAACCTGGATTTCCACGTACATCTCCCTCCCCACCATGGAGACATCTCAAGGCCTATTTGCGTGCAATGGCTCTTGAAGGGAATAAACACTTCAAACTGACCCTGACACTGTGGAAAAATCAGGAAACTTTAATTAAGGGAGTAAAAACAAAAAAATCACCCACAAGGCATTTTTGTATTTACTTTCACTAAGTGCAAAAACGAACTTCATAGAATTTCATCCCACAGGAATTTCCAATATTTCAGTATTTGTTTCCGTTATGACTTGGGACAAAATGTTGAAATATCAAAGCTCTTTTCACAGAATAAAGTGTTCTGGGAAGGAATATTTTATTTGTCACTTTGACGTATTTCAGACTTGAAATTGCACCTGGCTGAGCTGCTGAGAGCTCTCCATGCGTGTACCCAAAGGTCCCAGCTTCTGTCATAGGTCAACTTCAATGTATCTGAGACTTCCCATCCAACATCACCAGGTCTCACAGAGAAAAACAGAAGTACAAAAAGGCAGTAGTTCATTATGGGATACATAATCCATCTAAGGACTTGAGTTTTGTAAGAAAATGAGCCACAATCTTCATCCTGTAAGAGCTGGGCACACATAAATGCTGCTGGGCGCTGCTGACTCAAAATATTTCATTTTGATATTGTTGTATTTAATTTTTATCATAAAACATAGGCAATTCTCAGCCAGATGTAATAGACCCTTGGTTTGTCAGCACTCCAGAAACATCCCTACCTCAACTTGCATAGCAGAACTGCAACCTGATGACACAGATGGTCCGGACAAGGGGGCTGTGATGGCCAGTGTAGGGAATACCTTTCCACACCGACATGCTGTAGGTCTGTATCCACGCTGGAGACTCAATCAGTCCATCTTTTCCCTCAATTGCTATCTTCATGAGACAAAGCTTCTAGGCAGTCCTGCCTCACAGGGGTTACTAGAGATCTGAATGAGGGAGGAGAAAAGTAAGCTGGGCCAACATGGAACAATTCACATTTTGAGAAAGGGGGGGAAAAATCTCAGCACAGAGGTGTAACAGAAAATCCAACACAGAGGTGTAACAGAAAATCCAAGAGGCACAGAGGCCATTGTGATTTATTTATTTTTTTCAGTCTCAGTCATAGAATCATAGAATTGTTTGAGTTGGAAGGAACTTGTAAAGGTCATTTAATCCAACTCCCCTTCAATGAACAGGGACACCTACAGCTCCATCAGGTGTCCAGAGCCTCGTCCAACCTGACCTCAAGTGTCTCCATGGATCCATCACCTCTCTGGGCAACCCATTCCAATGCTTAAAACTCCTCCCTTTTGGTTTGAAACCACTTCCCCCTGTCATATCAAATCAGCATTGGATTCCACTTTACCTGGCAGAAAAGGATGACAGAACTGAGTGTGCATCTTAATTTTTCAAACACATCTGGTCTAAGGACTGCCATTATACATTTTCTTTGTCTGATACTTCCTCACATATTGTTTAGTGCACTCCATCCACTGCCTTTCTGGGAATTCAGGTGACCTGTGGGTTGTGCAGGAATTTCCCAGCCAAGCTTCATTCTTCCAGACATTTTTGGTATCAAGAAAAATAAGCCCCACTTCACACATACACATACTTTTTACCTTTGAAACCTCAATGTCTCCTGAAGCAAGCATGGATCAGGAGCTTGCCAGGACCACACACAGCTCTTCTAATATCCCAGCTTGATGAACAAGAGGAGTATGGAGGAGACAACTAGCACGCTGTGCAGAAGAGAAGGAGATGAAATTCAGCCATCAATAGGAAAGAACCATGAATCCATCGCTCAGAGTAAAAAACAAAACAAAACAAAACAAAAAAACGCACACACACGCACAAAAAAAAACATGGAAAAGAGTGGAGCTTTTGGTAGAGGAAGGAGAGAAGCCCATGATCTGCATCCTAGAGCCATGTACGAGGTTTTTCTGCAGGAATGGGCTCTGTCTGGGGCAGAGGCATGAAGGCTGTCATGCCCATTGCTTCCTCTAAGGCCTCCCTATAGGTAGAAGTCATACAGCCAGCCAGAGGCACCCTACAAAGGTGATCTTCTGCTCAGCCCCAAGGGTAGTCCGAGCCTTTTGTAGAACTCCTGAGGCTGGGAGCTTGGCTGGAAATTGTTGCTCTCCTATGGGTTTCCTGGCAGGTCAAGAAATCCCAATCTAATGAGGTAGGATCACAGCCTCTCATTTATCATGAACTTAATTTCTGGAGCAACAGAAGGCTTAATATCCACTGTAACTAATGTGTCAACACGTCACAGGCTGCAAGGATGCATTTTGCTGATGGCTGGAAATGATGCATTGGGCAGAGTTATTCCTAAAGGGAATTGTTTTGTTCCAAAGACAGGCCTTCACCCTGCAAAAAGTGTGGCCTGCAAATACAGCTCCTTCCTGCAGTGCACAGCCCTCCATGCGTCTCTTGCAGGCACTCTTTCCATGTATTAACAAGTATTGCTCTTCCCAGTATTTCCAGCATATAGGAAGATTCTGATACGCATTCTCCATGGTTACAAATACACTGTTATATTGTGGTCTTAATAAACAAAGAGAATTTGTTAAGTTTTCCGTTAAGACATGACACATTCTCTGATCAAATCAGTAGAAGCTTTTACTTAGGGAAGAGTCTGGGAAATGCATCTGCTGTAGCAAATCTCAGCTGATAGCAATTGGGAGAGAGCCTCTATCTCTTGTAATGGTATGCTAATTCAAACCAGATTAGGCTTCCTTGAATACCATGGTAGCAGGCTCAGATTGTTACAAGAATCAGAACTATTTGTAAGAGCAGACTCTCCTTACTGGACCTAAACTCTATAAATGCTGTAATCTGGCCAAAAAGCACCTGATTAACTGACAGGGTGGGTTCAGCAGGTCCCACTGTTGTGAGATCTGCCCATTCAGATGTCCTATCCTACATCAGGCCAGGACTTCCTCTCTTTTTCATTGCCACAGTGCCAAGAACTCTCAGTCCTCTGCTCTGCAAAAGACTGGTGCATGTGCCTCTCTTTCCAGCCAAGTATCAAGGAAATGATTATTTCTCTGCCTTACAGTAACCTTTAAATTATGTGCAACTTATCTAACTTGGGACAAATCCTGTCATTTTGCATCACTGCCCAGTACAAACTGATGGAGCCGCCCCATGTCAGGAGTTATTTGCTGACACTGGAGCAATAGAACCAAGTACTGCCCTCTCCTGCACGAGCACAGATATGTTTGTGGCACTGGGTTCTTTGCTTTTGCTCCAAAAAAATCTTCCATCTCATGAAGACAACAGGAAGTTAAAAGATGCTTCTCAAATGTATGTCATTCCTCCTCAAGACAGTGGGAATCAGGATTTATAGATGCATCATCCCCTCACAAACTCCAACAAGAAACATCCAAACACACTTATTTCTGCTGCTGGCCTTTCCATAGCCTCTCTCCCAGTGATGCTCAGTGTCTTCTTTGTGCTTCCATGCTTAAGCCATGTTTCCCTGGAGTTTACATTAGGTAAAATACTTTCTCATATTCATTTTTGCAATTCATATTTGCTGCTTTTCAGATGTGCTGTCTCTATAACCATAGGGACCACTGGCCTGAAACAAGGTTTGAAGAGGCAGCACTGGGAAGCAAAGCCATGAAAGCTGGAGGAGGAATGGGGAGCCCTGTGGGAAATACTGCCCTGTGTTGCATATGCACAACCATTCAGAACTGCACCAATACCTCAGAGCAATCACTTCCACAGGTCAGTGGCAGAATTTAAAAAAAAAAAAAAAAAAAAAAAAAAGCTATGCTTTCCACATATTTGTCACATCTAAGCTCAGCTACATTGGAGATGGTCATGGTATTACAGCCCAATAGAAGCTCTTCTGACAATACAACAGCAGAGCCTGTTGGCTCAAATTGCTTTTTATCTGTTATATCTTTCTACAGCAGAGATGAGACTGTGTACCAAGACAGCATCAAGCTGTGGATGGGTTCACTCTTTGCTGTCACTTCAAAAACTAAAATAAAAAAATAAATTCTCAGTACAGGCACAGAAGCACCAGAACTAATTTTCCGGCAGATGCAAGAGACCGTCAGCTAATGTAGGAAATTAAATGTTTAAAGAAATTATGGAAGGAAAATATAAACTCTTGAATGAGGGCCAAGAAACACAAATTCCATCATTTATCAAAAAAAAAAAAAAAAAAAAAAAACCTCCAAAATGAGGCTGAAACTGTGTGGGGAAGATTGAATGAAAGGCTATATTCAGGCAGCAGCCCTGTTTAGCTTACTTTTTGGACCTTTTCCCTTTATTGATGCTTTTGGGAGGCCCTCATTCCAAAACCTCTAATGCCGTCGTGTTCTAGGATGAGTTACTAAAAGCAACCGTTCTTCTGCATATGAAAACATTCAATTATTTGCATGTTCAGTGTCTTTAATACTGCTTTTGTTCCTCTGTTTTAGGGGCTGAGGCAGATGAGGGATCTTGAATTTCAGCAGAATTCTGATATAAACTTCCTCCAAGAGAGGGAAGGCAAAGAAGAAAAAGTCTTTGCAAGCCTGAAATGGAGTCAAGGAGTGCAGATTTTCTTGAATTACTTGAAGGGACTGATGAAGGTGTTTATTCAAGACTTTTGGTCTGCTGCCAGCCTTTAAATAAGGATGCAGCTCCAAAGGTTCAGCATTACCTAGCATTCCTCATGCCATGTGACAAAAAATGTCCAATCCAAATCATCCCCAACTGTTATTATAGTGGCATAAATATTGGATCCATGCACAGGAGAAATGAGGGGCTCCAAGAGCTGTTCCACAATCATCTCTACTCAGAAAGGAATGAGGGTGGGAAGCACCGGGAAGGCATTTAGTGTCAGAAAACCTGTTGGCACATCACAGCAGACAAGTCCAAGACTTTCAGTGGTCATCTTGGACCTTTCTTGGGTTAAGAGGTTACAGGAAAGCTGGAGGCACGTGGCCAGCTGCAAGCATTACCATAAGTAGGAAACATTTAAAATAATTGATCTGTGAAATCTGTCTAATTGATCTGTGAAACTCACTGATGCCTTGTAACTAATGGTTGGATATTAGCAAAAATTTGTTCTCTGAAAGAGTAGTCAGGCACTGGAACAGGGTGCCCATGGAGGTGCTGGAGTCACCATCCCTGGAGGAGTTCAAGAAACGTGGAAATGTGGTACTTAGGGTACTTAGGTACTTGTGGTTAGTGGGCAGTATTTGTGATAGGTGGATGGTTGGAGTGACGATCACAGAGGTCTTTTGCAACCTTAATGATTCTATGATTCTGTGATTCTAACTCTGCTTATGAGCAGCTCATGGCTCATTCTCTGGCAGGTTGGGTGATGCTGAAACAGTTTGGAACTGGGGAAGGTGCTACCTTTCTCTAAGTGCAGATTAAATCTCAGTAAATTGTGCTGCTGAGCTCTGTTGGACAACTGAAGGTCTAAGGGCTCCTGAAGGGCCAGTGGCCATGGCTCATTAGGGAGTGGTAATTCATTAAGCCATGACAATTCAATTGCCAGTGATTTTCTTCTCATAGCCAACAAATCTTGCAGGAATCCACAAGAAAATTGCTTGTATTTGTGGCTAGCAATATTGGGTGGTCATAATAGCCAGTATTAAACAAGAACCAAGAGGTTTGGAAGCAGTCAAAATCCTCGGGACTTAAACCAGTGATTGGGGATTAGGAAGAAATGTCTCTGATGTTCAGCTATTCCTTATCTCTGGTACCTTATGTCTCCTGCCAGAGCATCTACTCTTTGCCCAAGAAGGACTTGCCTGAGTGCAGCCCAATCTTGTTTCACCACAGACAGGCATGGGTCTGCAGATTGAGAATGTCTCAACGCTCTCGATGCCCCAAACATCCTGGTGCTCATCCATCATTCCACACGGCCTCTCTCCACCTCATTTTCAACACACCACCTTTTTGCACTGGGGCTCAGGATCTGCACATCAAGGTGCTCAGAGGTCTCCGAGCTGTCCTGGTTTTCTCAGTCTCCGACTTCCTCGATTAAAGGCTGCTTTTATTGCAGCTTCTATGACCAGCAAATAGAGCCCAGATTTGGTTTCGTGGGACAGCAGCACCACCTACAGCCAGCTCCCACGCTGCAGCCTGCAGCAATGCATCCCCTCTTCTCCATCAGCAGCTGAGAAATAAAACAGTGGCACAAATAATTTACACGTGTTAGGGTGAAAGAGAGAAGGCGGAAAACTGAACAGCACCCCTGGGGCTGGAAAAGGTAATGTGCAGCCACATACAGTTGGTGTATTGTAATAAAAGCAGGGAGCCTTTATTACAAAGTTCTGTACCCTTAGAGGCAAAAGGATGTGATTTTCTGGCTAAACGTGTTATCTGATGATATCTTGTTCCCAAGTAGCACTGCGTGTATTTGGAGCAGAAATCTCATCAGGTAGTAGGACTACCAGGTTTGTAATGCACAAGCTGGGAAGCAGGTTGGGCAGAGGTACAAAAGCAGCTGGCAACAGAGCCAGGAGCACTACGGCCACTGCTTCTGATTGCCCAGCCAACAGAAGGGTCATTGCTACTTCCCCAGGGGCAAACAAAGTGTGTCACTGGCTTCAGTATCCAATAAACATCCATCCAGTGCAGAACAAGTCTCCATGACGTGTTGGTGCTGCACAGTGCTTCCAAAGGCCACTAAAGGAACAAACTTTTAACCTACAGCAGAAAACTGTACAAAGTCACACTAACATGCTGCTGGAAGAAAGTAGGAGCAGCCCAGGGCATGGCTTCTCTGCAATAGATAGCGATTTGAAATATAAAGCTCTGGGACATACCCCATGCACACAGATCTAGGGAGAAGCTCTTCCTGATGCCCCATCACTTTAAGCTCACCAGACTGTCCCTTTGAGGCCTTCAGCCATCTGGGGACCCAGTGTCCTAGAAATGAGCAGGGGGTAGGTTACATCCTATGTATGGGTTGGCCAAAGCACTGAGGTTTGTATAGGAAAAGACAACCCCGCCTGGCCCTGGTGCTACATGCCATGGCTGAGGACAGCAGCTGTGGACATCTGCATCACAATACACACAGAATGGTAGGAGGATGATCTGGATGGACATACACACTCATTTAAAAAAAAAAAAAAAAAAAAAAAAGGCACCAGAACAAAATGTCCCAATCTATCCTGTCTGTTTTTGCAACAGATCTGTGTTTTGCCTTGCTGTTACAGGAGCCATGGAGCAGTGAACCCAGGGGTTGAGTTCACTGTATTTTGTCTTCTCTTTCTTCCATTCCTCCACAGAAGGGATATTCTGCCAACAGTTGAATTAGATCCCACTGGTGCTCATTAGATGAAGCTGTTTAGAACAGAGATTGTACCTCGTCTGTACATTCATGACAGTAACTTTGATGGGACCGGGATAGCTCCCTTCCCAGCCCATGGTCCTCTGTGGCTTCCCATGTAATGCCAAAGCATAAAAAGGCGATCTGGACCAGGAGCAATGTTCCATGTAGACAGTTTGGATTAAATTCTCTGGTGCTGTTAAGTTGACAATCTGACCACCCTGGAGGAAGCTGTCATATGCTGTGTGTTCTCAGGTCCCCAGCAGCAGCAACAACCAGGAGCCACAACTGCAAAGCCAAAGCAGAGCTCCTGGGAGGAGGGAGCAGAGATCCCCTGGGAGATGATGAAGTGCCAGTACCACACCAGGTTGGTCTCATTCACTCTGTGTGTCTCTGAGTAATAGGGGACTGTACGGGAATAAATCAGCATAGCAATAGAGATGTTAATTGCAGCTGAATCTAGGGTGGCCTAAAATTTATACATTTCTTTTACAGCCCAGTTTAAAACACACTTGAAACAATTTATGAGAGCAAGTGTTATATCAAAGATTAACCTGCTTTTCAATGGTTTTGAAATTTCAATCAAAATATAAAAGCAGATAATGGAACAGATCCTGACCTCCGTATCACAGCATAATCAACACTATCTTCTTTGCCAACACAGAGCCCTTCTGAGTGACTGCAGTGTGCCCTTCTAACAAGAGCTAGAAATAAAATTCTGTTCCCATTTCTCCTTGGCTGAGCAAAGCTGCAGTGATAAATAATGGGCATTTCAATGCTTGTGTGCAGTGACCACGTTCTTGGGCAAGCTAAGAACTATAAAGTGCCTGAAACTGCTAACCCTACACATGGGTACACATACATGTGCTGCTTTGTTACCGCTGGGTCAGATTTCCACTCTGCCTCTACACCTGCGGAACTGCAGCTGCCATCCCAGTACATAAGCTGGATACAGTCTCTGCAGTTTGTGGAAGACGTGTCTTCAACCTCTGCCTTGCTCGTAACTACAAGGGCCTCAGAGGTGCATCCCTTATGACCACACACATCTGGGCTCACACTTGGGTCCAGGTCACTGACTGCTTTTGTTACAATTACAATGCACCAAATGCTTAAGCTCTCCTTCTCACACTCTCCCTTGGCTGATGGCTTAGGTGCAGATGAAAGGTGTGCTCCTCCCCATGCACAGGAGCTGGGGACCTTGCCAGTTTTCTCATCCCTGGTTTCCCAGCAGCGTAGCAGACACCATCACAGGTGATGCAGTTTGCAAAGGACACCTTAATGGAGGAAGTGCAGAAGAACTGAAATGTTCCTTCATACCCGTGCTGTGACACATGACCAGAGCCTAGTCTTGCATTTACTGTCACTGAGGACAGCAGCTGTGAACCACAAAGATGGGCTGTGTCCCTCTTCCTTGTTCATCCTCTTGTTTTAATGAGGTGCCATTGCTTCCCCAACTCGGATAACTTACCACCCAGGGTCCAGCTAGTCCAGCAGATACTTCCCATGAAGTGATAGGAAAGCCTGCAGCAGGCAGCCCTGCGATAACCTCCGTTGTGGGAGTTTGTCTCAGGATGAATAAATAAACCATGAAGGCTCCTGTCCTTCAGAACACTCTTTCAAGTGCAAGAAGAGAGATGAGAAACTGGGTTCTGAATCTTCCCCGCCTCCTATACAGGCTCTGCTCATCTGCTGATTCAGGCTGAGCTGCCAGTCCTTGTGGTGTCTTGCAATAATGGATCCCACAAATCAACCCACTGCTTTGTGTGAATTATCCCCAGGCTGTGGTTCTTAAATGTAATCTAATCCCACTTGTCAGACTGCCTTCTCTTGTCAGTCTGCCCTCCTGCCAGTGGCTTCTCTCCACCTTTATTGGCTATGATCACTGATCTCTGAAGTGAGTGCATACCCAACTGGAGACTAATCAAACCACCCAAATCTCATCAGTCAATACAGAGTTACAGGGTTAGCATCTGCTCAGTGTTTCGTGAGATCCCTCCTTTCCTCATCTGCAAGTGGTTTTTTCTTCATGGCTTTAATGGTATTTATTGCAGACACTTTGTATCTTCATCCAGATCGAAATGTTTGCCTGGAAAATAAGCACTTTGGCACATTTCCCCATTATAACCTATTCTCAAATCCTTATGGAGCTTTATTCAGGAGGAAGTGGAAAGATCCAAGAGCTTCTGTCTTGAGTCAGAGCTCAGACTTGAAGATGATTTAATTATGGCAAAGCCTTGAGTCCTTATTACACCTTGATTTGCGATATTGCTTTACACCAAGTAAGAAGGCTCAGAGACTAGGCCTAAAGGTATACACTTTTCTCTATGCTGAATTTAATTTATAGTGTGTTGTCACATAAAGAGCTGTTAAATGGAGTGCTAATCTTCTCCTTTAAGGGGGAGCTGTAATAACACAGGGGTATTCAGTCTTGTGCGCTTGAACAAGCCAAGCCACGGCTTTGAGCCTTCTGCCCTATAGTGAGTCAGGATGGATGGAAATACATATTTTCAGATACTTTAGAGATGCATACATGGGAAAACTTGCTCCATGGTTTTATTGTATACGGGTATATGCAGAGTCTGGCTTTGTTTTGCTGGTAGAAATCTCGTAGCTGGTTGAAGAATCCGGGCGGGATAAGAGTCTCCAAGGACTCCAGGACAGTATTCCTCAGTGATGCTGCTGCAGATGCATGAGGACATGAGAAGGAAAAGGGTCGCAAGGTGATCAGTGTGCCAGATTTTCTGTCTTGCGGATTGGTGTTGGGTTCGTGGCTGCTCTCTGTTTCTAGTACTCATTACTTTCACATGGACCTTGAAACAGCACTTGGGCTCTGCTCCTCCAGCTACAACTCTGCAGCCAAGTGGGCAGGTGAGACTCTTGCCTCACGTTGAGTGCTTTTGAGATATCATGGTGGGGCAGAAAAGCCTCAGAAACACAATGAGAAAAACCCCAAATTGTGATGGGAAGGGTGTGCGTGCAAGAAAGGTGTGTTTCTCATAAGTCATAGTTTTAAGTATTCATGGAATGATAGTTTACAGTTCCTCATAGGCACAACCTGAATAGGTGCTGGTTATAACATTCATCAGAATAAACACCCAGCAAGAGAAACGTCCCATCTACCTCTACTGAAAACAGACAAACCAGCACACAAAAATACCACTCGCAAACCTGTTCTGGTAGATCCCTTCTCCAGGCCTTTCTGCAAGAGGAAACACAACAAATACAAACGGGGTCCCATGTATTATAAAATAACTTTCAACTAACGTTACTATGCAGGAGACAGAAAGAGTCAGTAGAGGTAAAGATCCTACAAAGTTTAGCCAGGCTCAAGTCCACACAGCAAAGTATCATGGGATTTTAGCTCTATTTAAAACTTACCCAAGCAAGTGTCTAAATTATAGCACAAGCCAACAGAAACAAGACAAAAATATGTGAAAGTCAATGCAAACACATTGAGAGCTGACAGGCTTGTTACCCAACACTGCCTGTTCCCTTAGAAATGGTTGGTCGGTTTCTTTCTGTTTTCAGATGTGTTAGAGAATGGCTCAGAAGCAGCTGGGGAAAACCTGTTGGTTTTCATAAAGCAAATCGATGAAAGCAAACATCTCTGCTATCCTCAGTGCTCTAAAATGAGAAGAATTTTGCATTTACAGTATCTTGATGAATTTTTTATGTTGGGTGTCGCTTTCACATTTCAGCTGGCAGGTCTTCAGCCAGGATGACCAGCAACACCAAGATGGTCAGACATCTGTGCCCTGTCTTGTCTAAGCAACCTTCTCTCCTTCCTCATGTCCATCGGAGGGCACTATCTTAACTTCATTATTATTATTGTTTTTTACTATTCTTACTATTTTCTTGTAATTTCTTTGACTCTGCTCAGAATGAATAGTAATGCATTGGAACAGGCTGCCCAAGGAAGTGATGTCCCCATCCCTGGAGGTGTTTTGCCTATAGTGATTCAGCAGTAATTTTCTTGGCTTAACATTACAGACTGTCTGCAGAGGTGCAGAGCTCTCAAGGATAGGCATTAGTACAGAGCCCTGAGCCAATAAACCTGGAAACCAATCTGCTCAGCTACAGAGCCAAATCATAGCTGGCCAATGGATGAAGTGTCAAGTAAACAGGAATAGGCAGAGATAAATGAAATGAGCTTTCTCCTTCATAGCTAAGGCAACAAAGAAAAACAAATAAACGAACCAAAAAAAAAAAAATAAATAAATCACAAACACAAAGCAAGATTGGGTCAGTTTAGGTAATCTAAGATATGAAAATAAGGCTAAATCAGACCTAACTCAACCCAGAAAAAGAAGGGTAGGCACAGCCGTTCCCTATTTGCAATGACACAAGTTTGTATAAGTGATAAGCAAATGAGCTGAGTCATTAAGGTTGGAAAAGACATCTAAGATCATCTACTTCAACAATCAGCCCACCCCCACCATGCCTACTAACCATGCCCCTCAGTGCCACATTTCTATGGTTCTTAAATGCCCCCAGGGATGGTAACTCCACCACCACCCCAGGCAGCCTGTTCCAGCACCTGACCAGAAAAAAATTGTTCCTAATATCCAACCTGGACCTCCTGCACCATGAGGCCACCATCTCTTGTCCTAGAGCAGAGGTTGATCAGGACCTTGCTGGTCCCAAAATACTTCCTTGCTGTCATCAAAATGTTTCCCACCTCTGGGGAAGCTCCTGATGCAAAGTCAGATCTGCAGCCGCACTTGGAGTGCTGCAATTGTGCCCATACCACATGCGGAAAGGCAAAACATAGCTCCAGTTATAATCCATGTCTTCACCACAGCTTTTACTCTTCACTTCAAGTTAAAAAAAAAAAAAGAAGAGAAAAATCTCCAGTGTAAAGCACGTAAGTTACATCAGCATGTGGTCTGTGAAACGTGATGACAGAGGTCGGGCCAGAGCTGCTCAGGAGCTGCATGTTAGCAGGCAAACCATGTGGAAACCAAGCAAAACGGTGCCAAGACTCCTGGGAGGGATGGATTTCCAGAGGAAAAAAAAACTTCAGACCAATGTGGAAGCAAGCACAGAGTGTAGAACAGAGATGATGATGGAATAAAGCGGGGAAAATGCAGACAAAACTGATTTTTCTGTCTCGCCATGGAGAAAAGCATAAGAATTGAGTGTGGTATGACTGCTAAGAATGATGTCCAAAGGAATGTGAAGGCTGAGGAGTCATTTGATGAGCACTGGAACTCCAGCAACCAGAAGAATGGAGAAATACAATTGTTTGGTTTTTTTTCTTTTCTTCTTTTTTTCATTTCAAACCAAGGAATGGAGGAGGATGGAGGAGAGACTTCTGCTTCACAGTTGAGAACTTGGCATCAGCACATAAATTGGGAAGAACAAACACTTTCTGGCTTGAGAGAGAGCTCTTTGTGCGACCCAAGCTTTTCAGGAGGAATTAATGACGGTAGTGGAGCTAAGCCTACAAACAACAAAACTAGCAGATACATTCAAGGGATGGATGCAGTCTGCACAGCTTGAGTTGGACAATTACACAGCTTCAAGTGCTGGGGATCTAGAACCACAGTGAGATGAGCTGGGGAACATTTCATCACAGGGCACTGCAGTGATGCGGGAAATAAAAGAAGTAACAAGATTCTGCACAACAAAACAAGGGAAAGAGACCTACACTGTGTCCCCTGCTAGCCCTTTCTTGCCAGAAGTTAGGCAAGGATAGGACAAGAGGTAATGGCCTCAAGTTGCACCAAGGGAGATTCACGTTGGATATTAGGAAAAATGTATTCATGGCAGGAGTGTTAATGCATTGGAACAGGCTACCCAGGGAGGTGGTAGTCACTGTCCCTGGAGGTACTGAAGAACTGTGGAGATGTGGCACATGTGGACATACTTAGTGGGCATGGTGGGGATGGACTGATTGTTGAACCAGATGATCTTAGAGATCTTTTCCAACCTTAATGATTGTATGATTCTGTTCCAAAGAGAAGGACAAGACAAGGAGGATGCAATCCTGGACCACGGTCCCTCTGGGCACAGAGTGGGAACAGGCTGACCCCAACATCCCAGGCACTGAAGGAAGACTCTGTGTCCTAAAGACAATGTAAATATGAAGCATCCAAAGGCTGACAGCTCATCTGCTGGTTGCTGAATGCATACCCTCAGGTAACACCCAAAGAGGCATCACAGCATCAGTCAGGAACCAATGCGAGGGCTGAAGGACCATGGTTCCTGGTGTCGCTCAGCCGCTTGTTGGCAAACCTAAGGCAGCCCCATTGCTGGATGGCAGGGAGCATTTTTAGAGCATATTCAGCTTTATTATTGGACAGTGGCTTGTTACATGTGTACAAAGGTTTTTGTTTTTTCCTGTTGTTGCAATGTTTATTCCCCAAACTCTCCCAATAGTGAGCTTTTCACAAAGTGTTTCCCCAGCAGTGGGAACTACTTAGCACAAGGCAAACACTTGCAAGATAAACATCCTTCACATCCTGCACTGGTCCTAACCCCTCGGAGCTGGCTGTTACCTCCTTTGGAGCAATTTAGCACAACTTAATCAAAGTTAAAAACGATACTGTGTGATTTTATTTTTTGTACTCGCTCAGCGAGCTTTTATTGGCAATGTCTGCCAGGAGCTGGGCTGCTGCCAAATTCCCAGGTTATATTGCTCCAGTGTGGACAAACAAAGAAAGCCTATTTAAAGTTTCTTGGACACAAATAAGGTAAAAATAATAACAAAATAAATAAAACAATGCGTAATTATTTGTTTCCTTTATGAAAGGCCTCCCTTGGAGTCTTTTGAAATCTGCTCTGGTTTCCACCTACAAAAGTCACCCAAGTGTATTATTTAATATTAATAGACATTCCTGAACCAGACTGTCGCAACCAGATGCAAAAAATCCTGGGGAAAGAGGCTATCTGTATTTCATTTCATATTAAACTTTCTGAGCCAAAATAGCAACTCCATCTCTTTGGCTTTCACAGTAGTCCTTACTGCTTCCAATCACAACTCAAAACAATTCAGTATTTCAATTAGATTATATTAATTATGGGTTTAATAGTAATTAAGCATTTTATATCGACCAGAACTTAATACCCCTGTTAACCATGCCTACCTTTACGTGCACAAGCTGATCTTCTGATCTTTGGTATTTCTACACCATGACTGCTGCCTTCTTCTGCCATTTTGTAGCTATCGCTGCTCATTCATGACACTGAGGGACTCATCACCTTGTTAAGCACTGGACTCCTCAATGCTTAACAAGTCAGAAATGCAATAATCCCCACTGAATGGGAATCTGAAATTTATCCCTGTGCAAAGAGCATCCTGTATCTGTTTTGCCATTTGAATCCAGAGAAGATGGAACTCAATGACTCTTTAAGGTCCCTTCCAACCTGGCCCATTCTAAGATTGGCCCGTGTGTTCCAGAATACTCCCCTGGATGGTGACTGGAATCTTTTTCTCTCATTTTATTTTTGTATGATCTTGAATACACACTTACATTCAAAATAAGCTCCCGGCATTAAAAGGCCTTAATTACACTTTCTGTTTCTGTCACTTCCAGGAAGGGGCAAACCGAAGCACAGCTCTTGTAGGACTCGGTGCAAAAATGTGATGGAGAAGTTTCCTGGGTAGGGTAGTGAGGAGAAGAGGAGAAAAAAGAGGGAGAGGTGCAGATAGGATGAGAAAGAAGAGAGAACAAAGAAGAGGGAAGAAAGAAGAGAAGGAGAAGGAGAAGGAGAAGGAGAAGGAGAAGGAGAAGGAGAAGGAGAAGGAGAAGGAGAAAGAAGGAGGGGAAAGGGAGAGGAAAATCTCCCCGATGGACAACGATACTTGGCAGTATTTTGGAGCTGAAGTGCCTCCTCCTGTCACCAGCATACACAGTGTACTTC
>JAOWBP010002392.1:60865721-60877067 GCA_028571105.1 Tragopan temminckii
CAAGGACACACCTGAAGCTGAATTTCTCATTGCTCTTCAAGTGCTTCACAAACAAAAAGCCATGTATAAGTACTGCTGTTGAATTGTAGGCCTGATGGGCTCACACAGAAGGCACAACACGGTTGAAGAAACACAGACTTTTAGGTCTTTAGGCACAAAGAGCTATGACAGGCATACTCACACATAGCAAGCTCTTCTGCCCAAGTCCCAGGTTTTTCTTCTCTGCTTACCTAAGACCCCAAAGTTGGTGGCCCCTCTGCACAGCCCGCAGAGACATCTAGTGACTGAACGACATACTGCTGGCAAGCACAGGATTGTGACGGGCTGCTCGGGTAAGCTATGCACTTCCTATTTGCTGTAGATACTTACTAAATCTAAATATTTTAAAAATAAATCAGGACTGAGGCATGTTCTCCCAGTGGCCCAACAGGATGCTCTCCCACTGTTTATCTTGGTTGAACACACAAAGTTTTGTTGTAAGGAAGCATTACTCAGCCCGATGCAGATATAGATCGTTAGCATGCTGTATTTGCCCAAAACGTCTGGAGAGGATATAGGGTAATCTGCAGAAGTTCAGCCAGATGGATGTGTTGCTTTGGGCTGGTATAAATCACAGAGCGCTGAACTGGTGGGGGAAGGAAAGAGGTTAAATCATTTACAGCAAAAAGCCACTCAGGTCTTTGCACACAGACCTGCTTCATCTCTAACTACCAGAGCTCTTCAAAGATTGAGAGCTCTGATTCTTCCAGACACTGAGGAGATCATGGTGCTTGTCAGAGTTCAACAGGACCAAATGTTTCCAGTTGAATCATGAGATTAGAGCTGAAGGATGCTGATATCACTGCAAGCACGGACACAGAAGCACGTTCCTCTGAAGTAGCAGCAAATCAGCTTAGTTTTGGTGGCTGGGATTGGCTATCCTTGCCCAGCAAATGTGAATTATTACAGTCTAACTCAACTCGCAGTGGAAAGAGTTTCAGATAAATTGCATTCTCTCTCATCATCCATATGCCTTGACAGTTACTACTATGTCTCAGCTGACTCTCAAGCCTAAACAGGATTTAAGTAGAACACAACATGTTCGTAGATCTTCTAGAAATCCAAATACCCAAGATATAAGCTGTTGGGAGGAATTGATTGCTCTCCATCTGCTTATCAGCTCTGTCTTGTATACACTGTCACTGATGCCTGAGCTTGCTCTGACTTGTGCAAGTAGTGCTAATCCATTGCACGCACACACCAGGTCCAGGATCTGCTGACCCATCTCTTCCAGATTGTCTAGTGCTTCCAGACCTAGATTAATATTGTTGTCTATTGTTGTCTAGACTTAGATTAATATTGTTGCTATTCACTTGTTCCTCATGTTTGCTCAAAAACAAGAACTTCCTGGGTTAGCATTCATGCTGTTTGGTATTCTAACTCCAAATCATCTCTGAGTGCTTGAAAGAGATGGTTCAGAAGTAGCCCTAAACCACAGCAGAGACAGAAGAGAGAATAACTTGCAGAGGGCTGATTTCTAGTATTCAGAAAGAGTACAGAAGCTCTAGGTTTGTTATCCCTTGTTAGGATTAGTTACAACTGAATAGTCTGGATATGTGTACATATTTAAGACCTGGCTACTGACCAGAGGAGAAGAACAAAAAGAAAATGAATAATAAGGAGGGACAAATATTGAACAGATCTTTCTTTTTATCTCAGTATTTTTCATGGAAGCTTGAGGATGGGTTTCAATTCTTTTCAATTAGCTCAGCTCACCCCAGTTATGGAAGGCTGGAACCCACACAAGTTTTTACCATAAGAACAATTTGATAACACTGACAAAAGTACTTATTAATAGCTTTTGTGTCCGTGTAATGTCTGGGCACATATAAATATTAACAATCATTAATGCTTCCTTATTGCTGAAATAAGTGAAACCATGTTCAAAGTGTTCAAAAAACCTAACTTCACTTTTCTATCTCCATCTCAGTTTTGATAAATTCATTATCACTGCCCTGCCAGCAATTCCAAAAACGATGTCAAAACAAAAATGCAAGGAATAAATTAAATCCCATCTCTCTTTCATAATTGAAGACCACAAGTCTAAAGTAAGCACATAAATAAACCTCTTAGGACCATTTTGACCCATTCAAACAACACAATGGTTTTGTGGTGATTTCCAGCTCTATCTGGGTACGTTTACCAGCAGATGTCTCTTTTCCTACTGATCAACAGGACTAAGAAAGTAAAGGAAGTAATCCACGTAAAAAAATACATGTGCTTTTGTCTGTCAAGTCCCTTACAGGCAGGATCATTTGGGGGCACCACCTGAACAGCATGGCCCAGAGATATTGCCATGCATGAAAGTTCTTGGCCAGCAATGATGCTTTACAGAAGGAAGGGCAGGCCCTATTTGGTGTGACTCTGCAAATTTGAGTAACAGCCTTCCAACCAATCCTGTGAATTAACATTATTAATCTTTAATTACTTATTACAAAGATTATTCAAGACTGAATGCAGGAGACCAGTAAAGGATGTGGGACACACATTTTAACTTTATGTGTTTAGTTTAAATGTTCAGAAACCAGTCCCCTTTTCTATTTAATGAAAGGAATTTCATTACAGTGATTTCATTAGATATTCAGTTAGTTTTCTGAAGGACATAGTAATCATAGGAGCCTTGACAATCCTATCAGACTTTATAGTGCAGTGTTACAGGCATAGTACTAATTCTCCTAATTCTCTGTGGTGTTAAGGGGAGGGACTCTCATGTGGTGGCTACTCATGACAGCATTACTGAGTAGGGATGGATAGCTAAACCCCTTAACTTGGGCATCCAACTTAAACAGTATTTTCCAGTGTTTGGAAGATGTATACGAAAGATGCTGTGCTTGCAGACACCTTTCAAACACACAGACTGCCATTGTAACTCTTCATGGAGTGTGAAGGATTAGTCACTGCATTTATACGCAGACCTGGTGCCAGGACCCTCAACCTGTGCTCTGCACTATGAAGCAGATGCAGAAAAGACTCTGATTTTGTTAATGCTTAGCAATATATGGGCCTCATTTTGCCCAGCGGGGATTGTCCACGCAAATGGCCCATTTTACACATAAACTGATGGCTTTGCTGCTCTCCCCTTGCATCCACAGCTAAATTCAAGAGCTATGAGTCTATGAAGCTTTTTTGTTCTGGGTTTATTTAAGATGAAAACAAGCTATTCACAGTAAGTGGTATGTGATAGTGATAGCACCATTCCAAAATAAACATCTTAGTAAAAGATCCTACAGTCAATCACTGTGCCATAAACCACAGCCAAATAAAAGGGGAAAACAAAACAACGGAAGTGTTTCCTTCTAAGTGAGCCTCCCTCTTAGCTTTCTGGTAGTTTCTTTGCCTTATGATCGCTCGTTCATGATTTTCCCTTTTACTCACAACCCTTCCATTCAGGAAGCCCTGCAGTTCTCTTCAGGGGGTCAGTGACACAGATTCAGTGTGTGTGACAACATTGTCCTGTCTGTGCTTGGCAGCTTCTCCACTTCTTATTTCTCTATGATTCAGACATAGACTTAATTCTACAAAGACGTATGCTTTTGCTGTTATTAACCTTTATAAACTCATTGCTCCTGGGCAGTGGCCTCTGGCTAGAAGGCCTCCTAACCACCATGTACTGCATTTGTAAACAAAGTTCACTGAGTGTTTAGCATCCAGTTTGCATGAAACCCTGCCAAGTCTGTCAGCATTAAATGTTGAATTGATAGTGAGCTTTCATAAAGCAGGTCATATAATAATCTCTTCCGTTAGTTACTGTTGTGAATTGCTATAAATTGCTTTGCAACTGGTTCCAAGCAGTACTTCTACTGTCCCTTCACAGTACATTCATAGAAAGAGGAACCAAATAAGATGTACTCTACCTCAAAATCTTGTGATCTTGCCACACATTTTCTAGTCCTTCTTTGATCATGCAGTGCAAGAAAATGGAGCCACTCTGTGCAGTATTCGCAGAAGCTTGTGTTAATCCTGTCCATGGATAAACTCAAATCTTGTTTTAAAGAGTTGCGATTTTTCTCCAGAATAGAAATATCAGGAATGTGAAGAAAGTGGTAAAAAAAAAATAGTTTGTTTTTTAAAAACAAAAAATGCAAATACAGTGATTGTTCATCTCCACAGGAACTAAGAGTTCACGGCTTCTCTAAAAAGCAAGCCCTACAGTACAATGGACTTTTATAATATCCAACAATACTATAAATTCAGCTCTGCTGTACCTTGCTCCTTGGCTCTTGTCCTGGTTTCAGCTGGAACAGAGTTGTTCTTCATACTGTATGGTCTGATGCTATGTTTTGGCTTTAGGAGAAAAACAGCATTGATAACACACTGATATTTCAGTTGTTGCTGAGCAGTGCTGTAGAGAGCCATGGATATCTCAGTTTTTCAGCTTCTAGTACTGTTCTGCCAGCATAGGGACCTGGGGGGCATGTGGAGCTAGGAGGAGACAGAACCTGTCTCCTTAGCTGGCTTACACTGGCTAAAGGGATATTCCATACTATATGACATCATATGAAAAAAACCTTTAAAAATGGTGGGGACTTGGCTGGGGGAGCAGCTACTGCTTGTAGATTGGCTGGGCATCAGTCTGGAAGTGGTGAGTAATTGCTTGTGCATCACTTGTTTTTTTGTATATATACATATGTATATATGTACAATCATATATATTCAAGAATATACATACACGGTACTATATATATGTATTATCATTACTATTATTTCTCTCTTCCTTTTTTGTTTTATTAGATACTTATCATCTCAACATACAAGTTCTACTTTTTTTTTTTTTTCCAGTTCTCTCCACCATCCCACTAGGAGGAGGGAGAGTGAGTGAATGGCTGTGTGGTGTTCAGCTGCTTTCCAGATTAAACCACAACAGCTCTTCAATCCTATGATCACCCCTAGACTCAAACTCTTCCATGTAGAACAGTCTTGAAGAGAAGCACGTAAGTGTCAAAAACCAGGATGCATAACTTTGCAACTTTCCTGAACCTGCCATTAAAGTTCCAACCCCAAAATATGCTGATTTCCTTTGGTTTCTATTAATGTCAACATGACATGATGAAATTGGTTGCTTTCTTGCAAGGACTAAGCAACAAGGAAGACCAGCCTCTAACATCTGGAATAGATGCCCCATCCCAACTATACGTCATATCTACAACTTCTGATACCAAATATTTTCCTGGGCAAAAAGAGAAAGAAAATATCAGCACAGCCAAACTTCTGTTTGTCATTTTCCCCTTGCAAATTGCAGACATACTTTGATTATGTCTGTGCTCATCTCCTTATCTTTTTTTTTCTTTGTTTATTGATATCCGGTATCATCTGTTATAGGGAAACTCATTCACTCTGTTTCTGTTCATGAAACATCCTTCAATTCCCAAGTGAGAAGCTAAGACATTTCACAAAAGCAAAATCATAAACTTTCTAGGAGGGAAGGAGATAACTGGGAGCCAGGCAAGAAAGAGGACAGAATGCGTGCAGTCAGCAGGTCTTGCAGGAGCCGAGAGGAGAGTCCTTTTGAGGAATTCAATCCTGCTTCATATCTTTTCCAGACAATTAATTTTTTAGGACTGTGGGTTGAAGAGGGCTGCCAGGTAAAAGGTCATGAACACCAAAGTCCTCTACTTCTCCTCTGCAACAGAGAAAGACTTCCCTCCCAGTACTGTGCCCATGCACCCCGACCTTCTCCCAGAGGAATTACCCCTACGGAAGAAGAGTTGCGTGATTTTCTTCCTTGCGCTGCCAGCCCTTCCTCATGCGGAAGGCAGTGGTCCACAGGGGACCAGACAAGCATTTGCAATCTCCTTTCACGCTGAACACTCCAGAGAAATGACAAGCAAGAAGTAAATCTTCATTTATCCTCATTGCATACAGGAATACTGGCATTTTCCAGGCTGCCAGACAAATGACTTCTAAGAATGTGTTTCATACACAGAGTATTAGATAGTAGAAAATGTATGGACATGCAAATCTTTTCTTAGGCAATTGTGGGATGGCTGGCAGGAAAACTGTGGTGTTCCGGAGCTAATCTGGAGAAAGGCAAGGACAGCTAGGGTGATTGTTGAAGACCAATGACGAAACTCAAAGTGTTATTACATTGCTCATTAGGAAAGTGTACAAATATATCACAAAAGAGATATATTTCTACACTCCAATAAAGGGGTGTGCATAGGAAAGGTGTAGGAGAAGGACTGGACCTAATACTAAACCTATCTACCTTGAGTCTTGGAAAAAGGAAACCCAGGTCTAGCAATGTAGCCCGCAGCAGCTGCTGCACCATGCACCAGCTATGCCTGGGCCATCTCAACCAGATTAGAGCTTATAGTTGGTGAGGAGCAAAGAGCTTTACTAAGGATCAAAGATAACATTTCACGTGTATCTTTTTCTACGGCTTACTTACTCAAGTACACATAACAGTTCCAAAACTCTCTGAAATCACTGGGACTTTCTCCACTGACATCAACAAGATCCAGATCCAGCCCATAAAGAGCTGTAGCAAGACTGCAACCATATGGAATTATTTCTGAGCCACAGTAGTAGGAGATATAATGAAAATATGTTGGCTTGTTTCAGTCAGTAAACATAGAATCTTGGCAGGCAAAGTGAGAGACCAGATGCTAAGTGGCCTCAAAACTATCCTCTCCTCCTTAGAGGTGGCCACTTTGGATGAGGGAGAAGACCCAAGAAGAGAGCACTGTGGGCACACTGGCATTGCTACTAGCTGCTTTCTACCCATCCTGGGGACACACAGAACTTTCCAGGCCTGGCAGTCTGAAGACTAAACATTCCCTATATCCAAACAGACCCATGGGAAAGGACATACTGAGCTAGATAAATTACAGTTATGAAATACAAGTATTTAATTAAATCTTGTCTGGCTGCATTTTGCACCCTCCCCTTGAAAAAAAAATAAAACCTCTAAAAAAAGTCCAACTTCAAAACTAATCTGGAACACTGGAACTGACTGCTTATGTTATAATTTACTAGAAACTTTGTTGTCATCACTTCAGTTCATAGAAAGGAAAAATAAGAACAGCAACAGCTTTCATCAGTTCCTATTTAAAAACAAACTGCTGCATACTGGGGGGCGTGGGGAAAGAAGAACCAATAAAAAAAACAGAGATGGAACCAAGATCAACTTTGCGGTAACTGCAGAGAGGTCAGCCAGGCCAGCCAAGATGGAGAAAGGTGGGTCAAGTTAGCAGAGGGCAGACAGGTTTCCTGGTGTCTTCTCACTGCCATGCAGCCCTTGGGGAATCCTTCCCAGGCCTTTGCAGGGCTAACTGCTTTGTTTTGACTCTCTGCCAGCAGCTGCACATCTGTATGGTGGTACATAAGGCAGATGCTGTTGACAAGAGAAAAGCATGGGGCTGCTGAAGGGTAGTACCTCAGTGAAGGATCCCAATAATGTGGTTTGGCTGAAGGGCATGGATATTGCTGTCTTGCTGCAAATGACCTTTGGGGATGCTGTCTGCTCCACATCCAGGATCCTGACTGGAAGGGGAATGACTCTTCTACTCTCCATCCATCCTGTCTAGAGAGCTTATTTACTTTTCAGATCTTCTGTGCAGACATTTATTTGAGACCTGTCAGAAAATTATCCTAGGCTTGCAAGTTTTGTATAATATACGGGTGGTGAGGCACTAGCACAGGTTGCCCAGAGAGATGGTGGATCTGAGCACCTGATGGAGCTGTAGGTGTTCCTTTTCATTGCAGGGGAGTTAGACTAGATGACCCTTAAAGGTCTTTTCCAACTGAAATGATTCTGTGAACCTATGATTCTATGATATCTAAAGAATAAAGTGATTTTGCCAAGGATGTCTTTACAGCTGTTTTCAAAGTAGTTTATGAAATCTATACTGCCCAGTGGATTTTCCCGAGCACGAATGCTCAGGTGGAATAGAGACATAGCAGCAGGGCCAGTGGCTGTAAATGATTGTGATACGGCATATTCAGCTTGGCTAATTCTCGCAGAACAGTTCTCTGGAGGTTAATATTTTCTGTGCCTGGTTTCAACCAGCTGGTGAATGGGTAAAGGAAAATGTTGGCACACACCGTCCCCCCACCAAAGCTCCTCTCAGCCTGGGTGTGTCAGAAAACTCTGCTCGTGTCTTCCTGTTGAAATGCTGCTTCGTTCTGAGTCACTTCTGGATGAACTGAGTTTATTCAAACTGCTCTTGCTTTCATAAATATCGTCATGCAACAATGCATAGGCCCAGTTTTTGTGTGTGTGTTTTCAGTGGTTTGGAAGCTCTGTTTATTCAAACTGAATTGTTCAGGGTTTGTGTACAATGGGATTTTCTTAAGTCTTTGTTTGTCCCTTGCATGTAAAAATAGGTGTACACATCCTGTTAGTTTTATTATTTCTAAATAAAAATGACACCAAGAACATCAAAATAAAAAGGTAGTTTTTACAGGAAGCATACATTCCCTGTAACTAGGTATCTAATACAAGGCATTGGCAATTGCCACATTTCTAAAAGGTTAATATACAATAAGATGCAATTTATAAAATAAAAATATAACATTATGGCAGTTTAACTCCTTTCCTGTGGAAGACCATGTGTGAGAAGAAATTAAGTTTAGCTAGACTCTGAAATGTCAAGATACTTTTACTATGTGGAAGATGTCTTCTGAAGTTTTATGAAAAATATATTTTTTGTGGTCATATGCAAAAGCTTTCAACAAAGATGTTTTTCTATCAAAGAATGCAAACTAACTGAAAAAAACAAAGTTGTCCTCTCTTTTTGAAAACACAGAATAAGGCCTCTTGCTTAAGGTGCCATACAAATATAATAGTAGTGAGCTCATAGTGCAAGAAAGTAGTTATCTGAGATAAATAAATATAAATATCTGAAATAAATAAATATAAGAAAGAAGTGCTAGCACTGTTTTCAGATAAAGAACAAGTATGCAACAGGATAGACTGACATATATGGGATCCCTCCAGAGAGAGCAGCACTAAACCTCAGTCTCCTGAATCAAAGGACAATGCCCTAACCACAAGACAGTACTTCCATACTAAAAGAAGGAATTTTTTAAAATATATTGTTGGAAGCTGTTCTTTTTGTCCTATTGGTGTTTAAGAACTAAGTATTTTGCTAACCATTAGTTCTGGATGAGTTTGCCATCTGAAATTTTATAGCACTTACAGTAGTTCTTGGAGATTTCCCTTTTTGGACCATTTATATGAGTAGATATATCTTATTCTTTCCTTGGCTTCTTTCTGTGTTTGTTTTGGCTACCAATACATCCTACTTACAAGAAGAATACAGGAAACCTTCCCAAAAAATTAGCGCGGTATCTGATGAGAGAGCTAAAAACATATCGTGCCCTTGCAAAAAGTGATGGAGAGAATTCCTCTTTTAATTATTTTTCTTAGCTCAAGAGGAAGCACAATATTTGAGAGAGAGAAAATATTCTGCTTACCGTATCCAAAATTTGGCAATTTTGAAACAAGAGAAGGCTACACACACTTCTGTAAAGTGCCAACCTCATGGGCAGTACCAAAAAGTCATTCAGCACTTGCAAAAAGAGATTTTATTTAGTTGGAGGCCAAGCACAACAGCACTGAGTTCCCCCCACACACACTCCCTCCTCTTTCATCTGACAAATATAAATAACTGAATTTGCTAACTATTTTTCAGAAGAGTCAGTACTTATTTTACTTTGGTTATAGTAAAACACATGAAAATATCCAATGGAGGAAGGTCTGTTTAACTCCAAAGTGCTACTTAGGGCAAAATTAAACTGTAGTATGCGTAGGCATCATGCTGGATATTTGATTTATTCTTTTTCATAGAATTGTAGAATGGCTTATGTTGAAAGAGACCTTAAAGCCCACCCAGTTCCAACCCCCTGCCACGGGCTGGTTGCCCCTCATCAGATGGGGCTGCCCAGGTCCCCATCCAACCTGGCCTTGAGCACCTCCAGGGGCATCCACAGCTCTCTGGACAGCCTGTGCCCAGGCAATATCACCCTCTGAGTGAAGATTTCCCCTTAATATCTAATCTATATCTCCCCTCTTTAAAAACATTTATCCTTACACTATCAGATCTTTTCAAACCCATGGAGATATTGTGATATGTTAGAAGCTAGTCCATAGGACTTCAGTTAGAAGATGTATTTCATTTATATTTCGTGAGATATTTATTTTGTCAAGCCTGATATACGCTCACTCACAGAGCTACTGATGTGCCACTATGCCTTTTACCTGCCTGCAGGAGCTGTGGCATTGAAAAGCTTCCTCTTCTCTTCTTCCCAGTTTAGCTCATGTAGCAGGACAAGTCACTGATAAGGTCTACAGAGCCCGTGAGGCCATTCAAGTAGAGTGCACTCTCAGCTCATCCCCCTTTTGTATTCAAATAGGTTCAGAGGCAGTGAGACTGGACAGCAGTGGGAAAAGCTCAAAGCTTGTGCAGGCATCTTCTCAGAAGTGCCCCAGTACCCAATCGCAAGGCCAGTGGCCTCAAGGTGCCCCGTCTGAAAGTACAACAGATCTGGTCAAGAGAACTTCCCAGCAGACCTCAAATGACAGACAAGAACATCTAGTGCTTGTGGTCTATTGTTTACCAAGGATTTGCCCTTGTTTCCTTGACTTATTCCCACAGTAGCTAGGTTTTCCATGCGGTCACCTAAGTCTTACACAACTCCAACTCTGCTCTGCTTCTTGAGACAAACAAGATGAAATGCATTCAACTTAGAATGCAAAAGGGACAAAAAACAGATGTTTTCGATCGGCAGAAAATTTACCACAGTCCTTACAGGCAAAGTGAGCCTCAAGTACCCCTTTCCATTTCTCAAGGTTGGGTATAGGACCCAGTCCAGTGCTGGAGAGTAAGGTTGAATGGGATCAAACCCTCCATCAGACATTAGCAATCCATTATTTTCATTTTTGGTCTGTAAGAGGACAGTCATAACCTCCTCCATACCCAATTTAAGTTATCAGTGTATTATTCCTATCAGAAACAAACTCCTCTACCAGTACTTTTAATTAATTTCAGGATCTTTAAATCAAGTCCATATGAATGTTATGTAGAGTTTGATCCTCAAATGCCCATGTGTATTAATTAAGTTCTTATTTTAATAAAATGAATCCTCATTTAAGCTAAGGGAAATTGCTGTGTGCACATGAAGCTGATCTTTGTATACGTGATGCTATTTCAAGTGCATTTATCTTGCACATACACTCATCTAAAATTAAGTTAATGGCCCCAGTCTGCCCCTCAGGACTCTGCACATGGCAGAGACTAGTCATAAACCATTATTTGAGAGTGTACTAGCAGAGCATAAAGGACCAATCTCTGGAAAAGGAGGAAG
>JAOWBP010002392.1:60877167-60890155 GCA_028571105.1 Tragopan temminckii
GCAGAGACTAGTCATAAACCATTATTTGAGAGTGTACTAGCAGAGCATAAAGGACCAATCTCTGGAAAAGGAGGAAGGATAAAAATATAATTATGGTAAATTGCGTTATTCTGTGCTGCAGAAGGAGAAGAGAACAAAAGTGGAAATAGCTTTGATGCAGGTTATTTGCAGGTTACTTTTTGCAGTCAGTGTATTTTCTGTCTTTTACTTCTTGGATAGCGTGTCATCACAAAAAGAGAAATGTAAAAGGTACAGTAAACTGTGCAGTGGAAATTTCTACAGCAGAGAACACAGATCCTAAAATATTAGTGAGATGCCAGCTGCTCTGCTCAGCACACCTTTTGACTTTAGATTTTCTTTGCTTTTCAAAAATAGGAGCAGGGTCTTTGAGATCTCTGAAGCAATACCTGAATCTGCTGTTAAATAGATCAAGAGAACTGTCTGCTTTGTTGTACATAGCAAGAAACAGAGAAACAAATGAAAGGAATTGAGTTTGACTTCTTGAGCACGTCACTCTCATGTGTTCAGAAATACAGCCCAGCTTACTTAGTCTTTATTTCATTTTGGAAGCAGGTACTTCACAAGCAGAAAAAAGGCAAGTCCAGCTTTGAGGGAGGTCAATAGTTTGCAAAATTGCAAACTTCAGTTATGTTTTATTCTTGAATTTATGAATTAAAGTCCCGGAATTTGCAATGTGGTGGTTAACCTCTATCACCCGGCTTTATGATTGTGAATTCTGTGCTGGGCCATGAATCCATCATGTTTTATTGAGAAGGAGACAGTCTTGCATTTTAAAATGTGCAACAATGATCTTTGACTTTGTCCTTTTGATTTGGGTCAGCTAGCAAAATTGGAGGAATGTTTATGATTAAGGGAACTTATAAATCAGGGAGAAAGGAGACAAATTCATTAGCTATTGGTTATGGCAACTCTGAAGTTCTAATGTTCTTTTTTTTCCCCCTGCAAGTAGTCAGAGAAAACCTATGAAGATAGCTAAATAAATGTTCTCCAGAACAGATTCATCTTACAGGCTCTTCAAGATAAACTCCACCTCTGATTCAGCCACATTAACTTCTGCTGACATGCATATTTAGGAGAAAGACAAGAATTGGCTTGTTTATTTCTGCACTTATGTCAAGCATCTCTCTTATATTTGAGTTGTGTTACAGAAAGTAAACAGAAACAATAAACTACACAGTTCATATAAATTCTCCCTCCCTGTGGAAAAGCCCTCAACAATTCCTGTGCAGCCTTTAATTTTGCCAGTAAGTTTTGTTTGGCTAAAACAAGTCTTTCAGAAAGTCATCCGGTTCTAATTGAAGACATTGAGAAATGAAGGAATCTATCAATCTTTCCATGGTTCATTGCAACAGTTAATCAACCTCACAGTTAAAATGTGCCTTATTTCCAGTTTGGAATTGCCTTGTTTAAGCTTCCTGCCTTGCATAGACAGCATGTTCTTCCTGAAGGGATATAGTGAATTACACACTATGGTGAAGTCCTCTTTTAACTTTTAAGATAAATGGAATAAGGAATTGGAGTTCACCAAAGGTCTCACTGAACAACATTTCCTGCAGCCATCAGATTGTTTGTTTGTTTGTTTTTACTGCACCTGCTTCAGTGTTTCAGGAATGTTTTGAAAGAATACCAGAGCTAGATGGGTTTCCCTTTCAGGATAGGATGGAAATGTAGCACTTCCCAGTGCCGTTTTCCAGTGCCACTGCCTCCTTTCCCATCCCATGCCACGTCTGCAAGTGGAATCCACCCTCTGCAAGTCTTGATTTTGGGTTTTAGATCTCTTTGTTATGGATATTTCTTAACCTGCGTTATGAATAGTTTCAACTATCCATCTTCCCTTGGCTTCTGGGAAAAGTACGAGCAACAAGTGGATGCTAAATGTCCTAAGCATAACTCTAATCCCCCTTTTTTAAAGCATCATGATAGCTGCTTCTCTGGCATTAGCTGCACCTCTGGCTTAGAGGTGGCAGAGCCTCTGCTATTATACTGTGTTATTTCCTGGAAAAAGCCTTCACTGTTGTTGCAGTATGTAGGAGCCTCAGCCAAGTAGCAGGCCCCTGTCTTCTCTCTTTGGATAGTCACGGGTTTTTAAGATACCAATAGGGGCTGAGGAAATTGAGTCTATAATGTAAGCCCTGTCCTGACTCAAGAGTATTCCTGTCCTGGTAAAAGGAAAACACAACATGCTTGGCTGTTGCCAGTGGTGTAATTTTGCAACCACTGAGGCTGCTGCAGTAGGATGAATTCCCCATCTCACTAGCATCTAAGCTAGCCCCCTTCACAAGAACTCGACAGTGGGCAGAGAGACATCTCTAATATGTTGTTTCTCTTGCCTCTATTGACCATTTCTTTCAGGATAATATGAATCACACTTTGAAAATGATTCTTTCTCTCCACTGACTATGAAGAATAACTATGGGCATTATCTCAGATGTAAACCTGTACATTTAGATAAAATTAATTCCACAAATATCAACAGTCCTATGTGAATACACACACACAAATTGAATGATTTCCTATTCACATTCAGAAATAAGCAAATTATTTTGTTTAATCACAATAGTATCCAAATGTGTCACTCTGGTTTCTTCAACAGCTGTAGCAGTGGTGGGGTAAACGGCAAAAAATGTTCAAACCTGTTCTTTATTCAAACACAGAAATTCCCCTTCATGTCTTTGGCACGTCTTAGCAGAATATCACATTTTAGGAATTACATGAGCTCTGGTATTGAAACATACATTACAGCTTTGTAAAGGGAAATTTGATACGGTGTCAGCCCTGTGTTATCATTTACCTCACTGGCATGTTAAGCTTCCCTCATGTAGAGCTATTGAGGAGAAAGACAAAGTCAATGTATCTATACAGTAATGAAAGTACCGAGCCAGGAACCATGAGCCACCAACATGGACAGGGATCTAAAACAACAAAATGTGAGTGTGTCCCTTGGCTATATGAAATACTGAAAGTGGCCATTATGTCTAATAAAGCCATGATCAGGAGTAAGGAATCCTAAGAGGATCACAGCTCTTGTGTTTTAAGCACAGAAATCAGAAAAATTGCAGCCCGCGCTGGCTCTCAGGAGTGAAAACTGCTGGTTCTGAGTTCCATGTAAAATCACTCCTGCTGTCTGGGTAAGATGCTGGAGCACAGGGTAGTTAATGGCCCAAAGAAGACAGAAGTGGGTTTTCCATCCAACTGCTCTTTGGCCAGGGCATTTGATACATGGACAGCGCCTACTCCAAGAATGGAAGTCAGGATTATAAATAACCTTCTGCCTATGCTAGGAGAACACAGGAAAGAATCCTCTCCCTTCTCAGAAAGAGGTAGAATGGGCATGATACAGAAAATAGGGGCTGCTAGGAATCTCACTAACACAAGGCTTGGCACATTCACCCCAATAGGCTGTATCATCAACTGAAGAAGGGAGAGAACCCCAAATGGGCACATATTCCTATGGAGAGTGGTTAAAACCAGTAACAGCTTTAGAAAAGTGGACATCATTAATGTAATTCTCAAGGCTGATGTATACCTAGGAAGCATCCTGCACCATACCCTAACTTGGTACAGTGCCACTTATTCCCCTTATTTGAGGTATATACTACGTAGGAGTCCGCACGTATGTATAAGTTCCCACAATATTCAGTGGAATGCTAAAGTGTGATTAATTTGTCTAAACAGTCTGGAGCTGCCCAAGATATACCAGAGCATTCAAGGCATCTGAATAGGTGTGGGAGATACAGCACAGAGGCATGTCCTGCTAATTTTGCATTTGTCCTATACAAGAAAATATGCATACCCATAAAATCCCAAACTAAATCCAATTCCCCCTTGCAACAGTTGGATGGTAGGAGGTCCCTCAGAACATGAAAACCAATGTTCAGAAATTTTCCTTGCCACAGAAAAATTAAATCCAAATTTTCTCATCCTCTGAAAATTGCCCTAAAACCCTAGCTACAGGACAACTTGGATGTGAAGCAGTGTCTTTTTACACAGTAGAAGTTCTGTCATTATGCACAAAAATGAAAGATTTCTGTGGACATGTGGGAATGAATAAACATGACATTATAAGCTAAGGGCTCTATGTGGGAAAGCAAAACAGTGATGCTGACCATGCTCAAAAGTTTCTGTGTTTTGCCCAATGTAATGTGACATACTTGAACACAGCATCAAGCAAACATGGGAGCACTTACCCACCAGTTGCAGTCAGGCTCATCCATGATCTCTCCAGGCTCATAAATCTTTTTCTTCTTCCAGTAATTGCCCAAGTGACAAACCTTCAGCTCTTCTCTCTCTCTCCAGAAAAAGCTGCAGCCTTGTGTCTGTGCAGCAGATTTAACACTACAAGGAGCCCCTCTCCAATGAAGAAGGCTGAGGAAGCTTGGCTTGCTTAGCTTGGAGAAGAGAAGGCTCTGGGGAGACTTCATTACAGCCCTCCTGTATTTGAAGGGACCTTACAAGCAGGAAAGGGACCAACAGTCACAGGACAAGGGGGAATGGCTTTAACCCAAAAGAGATTTAGAGTAGATATTAGGAAGAAATTTTCTACTGAGAGGGTGGAGGTGTGATAGAATAGGTTGCCCTGAGAAGCTGTGGGTGTCCCATCTCTTGAGGCATTCAAGGCCAGACTGGATGGGATCCTTGGCAACCTGATCTGGTGGTTGGCAACCCTGTCCATGGCAGGGAATTGGAATTAGATGATCTTTAAGGTCCCCTCCAACCTAACTGTTCTATGATTCTATGATAATTTCTGTGCACTGCATCTTGCTAGGATGCCTTGTGAGGCTTTTCTGGAAGGTGACTACATCAAACTTGGTATTGTAGTAACTCTTCCACGTCTCCTCTTCCACTAAGAACAAGTGTCCCTGGGTAGATATATACAAATAAGGCCCTGCAGCAGAAATAGGATGATGAGTATTATATCCAGTGAAAAAATGGAAGCAAAATAGCTATATAGCAAAATGTAATATGGCAAAAGGCAATAAGAATACTAATCTCCAGAGATGGCATTTCCTTTAGGACTAAATACAATACATGTCTTGGTTACTAACATTTTTATTCTTATTATTCTTTCACCTACGTCACAGCACCAAGGAAAGCTACCTTTATCAGTCGTTAATCCATATGTCTGTAACTCATGGCTCAGCTTTTCTCAAAAAACAGGAAAATTCTCTGCAGTGTAAAACAAATCAAACAAATTTTTTGAGTTGGAAGGGACTCTTAAAGGTAATCTCTTCCAACTCTCCTGCAATGAACAGAGACACCTACAGCTCTATCAGGTGCTCAGAGCCCTGTCCAGTCTGACCTTGATTGTCCCCGGGGATGGGACATCCACCACCTCTCTGGGCAACCTGTGCCAGTACCTCACCACCATTATTGTAAAAAATTTTTTCCTTTTATCCAATCAAAATGTCTCCTGTTTTAGTTTGAAACCATTCCTATCCAATCCTATCATAACTGATCCTGCTAAAAAGTCTGTCCTTGTCTTTCTTATAGACCCCCTTTAGATACTGAAAGGCCACCATCAAGTCCCCCTGGAGCCTTCTCTTCTCCAGACTGATCAGCCCCAGCTTTCTCAGCCTGCCCTTGTAGGTAGGTGTACCACCTGGATCATTTTTTGTTGGATGTTCTCCAACAGATCCATCTCTCTCCTGTACTGAGGACTCCACATCTGGACGCAGTACTCCAGGTGAGGTCTCATCAGCACAGAGCAGAGGGGCAGGATCATCTCCCTCAACCTGTTGACCATGCTTCTTTTGATGCAGCACAGGACACAGTTGGCTTTCTGGTCTGTGAGGGCACAGTACTGGCTCATGTCCATCTTGCCATTCACCAGTATCCCCATGTTCTTTTCAATAGGCCTGTGCTCAATCCTTTCATCCTCCAGCTTGTATTGATAGTAGGAGTCACCTTGACACAGATGCAAGACCTCGCACTTGGCTTTGTTGAACCTCATGAGGCTCTCCTGGGCCCACTGATCAATCTGTGTAGGTCCTTCTGGATGGTATCCTGTCCCTCAGGCATGGTGGCTGCACCACACAGCTTGGTGTCAAAATATTGCCTGTGAAATCATTTGGGCATCTATAAATTCAAATGGTTTGTTAAGGGTTTCCATTTCACTGTTCTAGGCAAGAAGAGCTAGCTTACTGCTGCATATAAAGACAGAAGAATATCTGTGCAGCACTTAAGTCCCATGGAAGGTCTCCAAATTGGATTTAATGTGAAGGTATCTGTTATAAAGACTCTGGAACAGAATTCAGCATGGGATGACTTTCCACTACACCCACATAAACAATACTATTTTGCACAGATACAATGAGTAGAAGAGTAGTGCCCCCCAAAAAACAGTCAACTCTTCAATACTTTTTAAATCTGAAACAAATGTGTAAATTATTTGGGAGGAACCAAAAGAAATTGACCAAAACTTATTTTACTCACTAGAAATCATGAACTACAAATATTCATGTATCACCCAAGAAAGTTTATTTTTTCAGCAAGAAAAGAAAAAAAAAAAAGCCAAGAGCAATTTTTTTAGGTTGCTTTTGCTCATACACCTTCAAAGTCTGCAGAGTAGAATCCTGAACACTGGTTGGTACACTAGAGAGAAATGACAGCCTTTGGGGAACCAACAGCACCCACATCCAGTTAATGTTATTGTGTGATCTATTTCATGGTTTGGAATTAATTGCAACTAGGGCATGGAAAAAGAAAAAAGCTGAAGCCTGAAGTGGTTTTTCAAATTCATAAGGAAGTGTTTTTCTTTGAATAATAATGTTATTATAAAGCTATGGGGTTTTTTTCTATTTTAAATAAACCCTTTATTTTCTTTCAAATTTCTGTTACTTGTGGCCAGGGGCTGTCTGGTACTCTCATCTTGTGGGATATTGCTGGCTGGAAGCAATATCGTTTCTGTAATTACCACTTTCACTAAAATAGTTCTGGGCACTCCAGAAATACCTTCAAGTATTTGGTCATGGGCATTAAAAGCTGGAGGGACAGCTAATAGCTCATGGTTGTTCCTAAATGGTAGAAGAGAGTAAGCTCATTTGAAAACAACTTTTAAACATCTCAGTATGTCTCAGTTTTCCAGAACCAAGTGAATTTGTTCTCTTGCCTGGGCGTAATACAGAATGATGCTGACCTTTACTGCTTTGTAAATTTGTATGGTGAGCATCAAAAACAGACAGGTGAAGACTGCTATTCCCTGCTTTCCACCATGAAACTCTGCCTGGGGAGAGTCCTCAGGCTTTTTACACTTGAATGAAGCTCCTTGCATGCCACTCCTCTTCACAGCTGTCTAAAGGTGAAGACTCTAGCCCAACAACAAGATTTCCATCACGTTCCTGGAGAGAGATGAGTACCTTCAGAGGGAGATTTGGGCACCCTTAGGTGAGTAGTGGAGGCAAGTGGATGATTCTCAGGAAATAACACAGAAGCCCAATTTTTGTAAGAGAAACTATTTTGAATCACATGATCCAGGTATTATCTATGGCAAGGATTGCATCCTCCAGATTCTCAGTCTTTGAAGTTGCTTATTCTGTCACTTTATCACAAAATGTGGCCAAAATTCAAGATTGGAAATCTTGCTCTTGGCTTCAATATCATACAGATTCAATTACTTTTTTTTTTTCCCCCCCCCCACTAAGCTGCATCTCAATATGATTTCTTTCAATTATGTATTTCAAAGAAATTGTTCTGTGTCTCCTGCATCATACTTGCTCACCCTGACTGTCCCAGAAAATATTCTCAAAGATAAGAGGCAGTGCTGGACACACTCACATGCACATTGGCCAGCTGTAGGCACTGGCCACTTCATTAGTTGGATGCTGTCGAGCAGAGCTGTGTAGGGTAAGTCTCCTTTGCTTTCCCACAAGAGGAGATGCAAGTTTGGGTTTCTCTTTCCTTCTCACATGCTGATTTTCAAGAAGTCTATGGAAATGCAATTATCTTTGAGAGTCCCATCCCCCTGTAAATTTTGGTGGAAATAAGCTTAACAGTTACTGGAAAGACTAAACAGATAGGCAGGTATCAGCAGACACTATTCACACATCCCTACAAAACCACACTAAAAAGACCTATTTGCCATTTGCTGAACACCAGGAAAGAGCATAACACTGGAAAACAGAGAGAAGAAACCACAGCAACCACCAAAGAGCTTCACATCTACAGCTGGAACACTCATAGCAGCCACTTCCCAGAGATGATTCAGGTCTCAGGGTCCTGACCAGCACAAAGAACAGCAGCGGAGACAGAGGAATATCATGTGGTAACAACAAAAGCATTAAAGACTGAAAGTCCTTCAGCTGGATCCTTAAGACGAATATGGAAAACTTGCCTTTTTGCTGATGAATAGAGACAATAGTAGAAATGCTTAATATTAGGAATAACAATGATTATTTGCTAAAGTGGTGATCCTGTAGCCTCACATTATTAGGATGGTGGACACTGATGAGACGAGCAGTGGGTCACTTCTGTTTTGCTCTAGACACATTTGTCCACCATCAGCAATGGATGCACAAGGACTGGCATTCAGCCATGTATTTCTCAAGCAAGATGCCTGAGATTATCCCTGTTTTATACAGGAGATATTTCTTCATTGAATAAAAGAAATTACTGTTCACCTGGGTATTTCCTCAAGGTGTATGGCTATTTTCCATCTTTGGATTTGAGGATCAGCCCTGGGAATAGTCAGCAGATAAGAGTCTCCTTCCAGTCATCTCCTAGCTGCACATAGTACATAAAATGTGTGTCAAAAGCAAAAGTATATTTCCTAATTCCAGGCTTGTTGGATCCAAAAAGAAGACATAAATATTTTGACAGTTCTAATCTGTAAATGTGCGTCTTTTTGTCTTTGTCTCAAGAAAAGACAAAGAAACTCTCATGAAGTTTGCAAACTCTTGTTTTCCATGATTGCAGGAAACACTGACATCTTCCCAAGCACAGCATTTTGGGTGTCTCAATTTTTCAGGCTGACTAGCACTGTTCTTCTGCAGTTGCTCACTTAAGAGCCCTTCATCTTGCAAATCGTGTTCAAGAAGCTTAATTCAAGTCCTTCCTTGTCTAAAGTGGTAATGTAGCAATTAACTAAGCAGTATTAATTGCTAGATGGTCCCAAGGCACGAAAGGGAATAGTGGAAAAGTGCATGCCGTGAATCAAAACTGTGCATCTCATTCTTTGAGATATGTTCAGCAAAGGGCAACTAAGAGATTACTAAAAAAGGCTAAGAGCACATTTTTTTCTCTTAGTTGGAAGAATTCATTGCTCTTCAAAGAATAATAACAACAGTAATAAACATTTAGCATTCTGCATGAAATTGCATAGATTCCATAGAGGCCTGATTTACTTCTCCTATAGCCTGTTCATTATTAAATCCTTAAACAGGATGCAGTTAGGAGCAGATCTCACGGGACTAGAATACAAATGATATTCTAACAGGAATACACTTTACAAATATAGAAGAAACATCTGTAACTACCATGAGAGACGTCAATGTCCATCAGGGAAATCAAGGTAAGGAATTCCGATCAATCTAGCTTAAAATCTTCCATTAGTTTGATACTTTCCTATCAAGGAAAAATACATTTTATTCAAGATCCTGATCTACCAGAAAATAATCCACTTCCATTCTCCCCGGATAAACTTTTCCAGAGATTTTGCTGTATTTAAAAAACAAAGAATTCATGCCTTGCCTTGTCTGTTAATGAGGTTATTTTCTTCTGCAATAGTATACTTTGCCTTCAGAGGTTGGATTTCTGTTTACAAGTGAACTGGGACCCCTAATGCCACTGAATGTAAAAGCTCCTCGTCTTGCTTTTGTTTGACTTCTGGAGGTCCAACAGTGTGTTTCAGCTGGACTGGAGGACCTGAGCACATAGCTTTGCTGTAGAAGAATTAAACTGGTGTGAATCCTCGCTTAGCTTTCAGAGGATTCAATTTAAAATGCCTTGATCCAAACTGGTCAGAAACTTTACCGCTTATTCTGATCTGAAGGCGGAAGCAATAGCAAAAAACATCTTCATATGCTCAAAATAATGGGTATCTTGAGAATCAGCTGATGTCACTAGCGTCCTGCCCTCTTGATCCTATACCTGCAAGGTTTTCACTACATTAATCCCAATTTCTGCAAACTTGATGGTAAACCACAAAGTTTGAGTTAAGTCCACTTTGAGAACAGATGTAAAACCCTCAAATCTCACAAGTGACTTATTCAGAGTGCTTATATTCCTTCACAAGGACATTTTGTAGGAAACTGACACTTCAGTTTCCTGGACGGATGTTGGAAGAAACAAAAGTTTAAGGTGACATCCAGTTTTTGCATAGATTCTGCCTCTTTCAGAGGTATCTCTCCCACCAAGAAGGATTGCACCTCTCCCATCAAGATGGACACAAGCAACCTTTGCAAAACTTGGTTTCTAGATGTCTAGAAACCAAGATGTTTTTCACGAACAGCAACATGAAGGACATAAACCTCCTTTGAAGCAGTCCACTGACATTCCCAAATTGCAGGCAGTGGTGAGGAAATAGCAAAGTGCTAATTGTGGGATGACTTTGTTTAAATGTGCTGATAGCTGATGGGGCTAACGCACTGGCTGCCTCTGGCACTGCAGAGATAGCTGTCCCCTGGCTAGGAGATCACAGAGCTCTGAAATGTCCTTCCTTCCTGTAGAGATGAAAGACACCCTGGATGCACAACTTCATATTTATCAAGCACATAGTGCTCAAATACAGCCCGTTTATCTCCTAGTGTTTTGCGTCTTCCACCACTCAGCTCAGCAAGATAATGGTGATGAACAGGAGGATGCTGTGGCATGTGCTAGAAAACATTCAATTACCCATAGTAATTTCAAATCATGCCCAATTTCTGTCCATCAGATAGATCCAAAGTTCCTTTTCCTGAAGTATCTTAAAGAGATCACATATCTAGAACAGGCTGGCCAGAGAGGTGGTGGATGCCCTGTTCCTGGTCTCAAGGTCGGACTAGATGGGGCTCTGAACACCTGATCAAGCTGTAGGTGTCTCTGTTCATTGCAGGGGAGTTAAACTAGATGGCCTTTAAGGGAAAGATGCATGTCTCTTGCACATGTGTGCATGACAGGGGAGATGGACTGACACATCTGACTTCAGCATGACTCCCAGGTTCCCTTAACCTCCTGGGACATATGCATCAGCAGAGCTGGAATTCTTCACTTTTGGCCCATTGCTAAATTTGCATCCCAACTGGCAGCTGAAATGGGTTTTATTTCATACATGTTTTATTTTCAAACATCCGTTTCATACAGCCACTTCATCTTGGTGATAAGTGTAGTTACTCCTCTATGTGTCCAAGCTCTTACTGCACTTGCATTCACAACCTCACACAGCTATCTTTGCACATAATTTTATATGATGTCTACATGCATCCATAGCTATAACTATTCAAATAAATTTTGTTCTAGCCAGACATGCATGAGAATAAAAACAAAAAGCACTGCTCACATAGAGCAAGAAGAGCAAGGGAGGATGGTTATGAACTAGCTGACTTCTTGCACCGTGCATAATGGCCACCAGGAACTAAAATTAGACTACAACTTTCCCCTTTCAGCCAAATTTAACACACTGAAGTCTGCCCAGGATCAGATACATTACTCTAAGAGAGTTTTTACCACTGTTAAGCAGAATGGAAATTTTCATTAATGGAAATTTTGTGCTTATAAATGCTTCCATCCCTTCTTTGGAACAACCTGATACTGATTCCTCCAACTAACTTGCATTTCAGTCCTAGGCTCTCTGCTGTGTAACCAGTTGCCCTTGTATTTGTTCAAACAATTATCTATGCCTAAATGGGGTGCCTTGTCTTCTTGAGTTGCTCCCTTTTTCAGTCTTTGTCTACAATTTGTAGAGATAATTTTAAATTCTAACACCGTTCTACAGAGCAAATTTTGATGTTCTCTTCCCAGCTCATCCCATCTTGGTGCTTTCTCAGCATCTGATATGCCTTTCTCTGTCTTGCTGCCTTGGGAGGCAACTTAGTACATACTTAATTTGACTGCAAGTTATTTTTATTAGCTCTTTTCTGAGTAAATATGGCCAATACATTTTTGCCCGGTGTTGAGCATTTTCATCCAGATTGCTCTTCTTTGGTTTCCCTATGAGAGTGGCATGTTCTGGAATATACCAGGCAGGTCACCCCTTCCTCCACAATAAGCCCGGTTTCTCTCTTATCAAGGGGATTATCTTCAGGACTCTGAATAGTAATTTTAAATAAGCAGTGACTATTGTTCATTTTCATTACAATGTTCTCACTTTAACATGAACACTGAAGTCCCAATGCAATTTAACCGGGGGAATTATTGAGAAACTTGCAGTCAAAAAGATTTTGACAGAAATGGAAAAAAAACCACACCAACCCACAACACATCCCATCATAGACTTCTGAGGACTTTTAATAATGCTCCGAGAGCGCTTTTGTCTCATCCCTTTCCCTTGCAATCCAGAGATGACAGCTTGGGCAGATAGACTGATGGACTCACAATGAATTCACACAGGACAAAAGAGTCAACAGGAGGTCCCTTTAGCTACCAGGTCCCCACAACATCGTGTTGGTCCCTTCTGGATGCATACCACCATTTTGCTACAGGCTCTCTACAGGCAAGATATCCCTTTGCGTCTGTTCTCTATTAGATAGTAGGCATCAGGAGGTGGGAAGGTTTGCTATGGCATCTTATTTGGATTGCCTGTTGCTTAGTAGTACAAACAGCCAGCTATTAAAAGAGCCAATGCTGATATTTCCACAGTGCTCGTAACACAAGCTCCAGTTTGCTTCAGTTTGGTCACAGTGGTTTACACACGGAGCCGCATACGTTTAAATATAATATTTATTAAGCTTACTTAAGTTTATTCTGAGGTATGACTGGAACCCAGTTTATTCTGGCTGGGCCTTGAGGTTGGAAGTGTGATGTTCTGCCATGTGCACCAATGCTGCTGCAGAGACAG
>JAOWBP010002392.1:60901148-60911747 GCA_028571105.1 Tragopan temminckii
TCCCCAGAATAAAAATCTGACATTGAATAACCTTGAGAACAGAGAACATAGACGTGCACTTGCCAAAAGCACTACCTAAAGTACATTAAATATAATAAAAAGTATATTCATTTGTTAGGTGAGTTCTCTTTGGCCAGTGAAAGGAACTCATGTCAGCATCATCCAACAACAGTCCTTCTTGCACAACTTGCAAATTCTCTTTGCAGCAATAAATCTTGATAACTGTGTGGATTTTGCAACCTTTGTTGCTGATGACAAATTTCTAGAGGCAGGTCATATGGTCACTGTCTCGATCTGAAAGGATTATATGTAATCCAGGTGAAACTGGCTGTTCCTGGAGAATTACATTTCCAGTTTTCTCTTCTGACATCTTCCCTTTCCATAAAAGAAAGCCAAGCACATGAAGGTGGAAAGTCCCAGGTGAGACTCCTTTGTTGCCTAGCTGTCCAATAGATTGTATTTAGAAAGGAACCAACCGCCAACAACTGATAGGAATTGGGCTGCTTCCAAACTCATTTACTTCCAATTCTTTCATCACCCGACATGCTAGTATTAAATATTGACTAAAACCAGTTATTTTTCCTATTATTATACCTGCATTGCCTTCTCACAGAGACTGGGGACTTCAGATCATTTGCACTTGTGCCTGGAGACAGCACTGGCTGTGATCTGTGATGACAGAATCTTGTACATGCACAGCCTGGGAACACACAGGGGAGTGGAAGTTTTCCTGCCCTCACTGTCAATTTCCATTGATGTTTATTAAATACCCATGGAAAAAGCATGTCCTCTCCTGTACTACATAATCTTCAGACTGTGCTTTTTCCAGCGTACACTCCCATATATGTTTTCCTTCTATTTATATACCTTTTCAGCAAGCAGTTGTGATTCATAGAAATGAATTCCAGAAGACTGGGAAGTCAAATATGCAATTCTCCTTTCAGGATCTGATTACTTCTTAAGAACTTTCAGCCATAGCTTGATTTTCTCCCCCAAAACCAGGAGGTGTGTGATGAACACAGATTCTGCTTCCTTTGCAAGTGTAAATTGTAGTTGTCCTGTGAATGAGTGTTTGTAAAGTAAGTACCATTACACTGCTTATGGAGAGAGAGGAAGACACCACTGAAGCCTGAAATGTGAACATCTGCCCATCTAAGAGAGGCACCTGTCCTCATTGACTGGGAAGAGAAATTTTCAACCAGGCTGGGAGGGTTAGTATCTGGTATGCCTTAGGGAGATGGACTGGATACCTGTATCAGTATTTTGAATGTATGCAGAGGTAACTACGTATGTGCATCCTTTCAGCTAAAGATATTAACAGAAATCACAGGTTCAAATTTTATATCTGTCCCCAGGATACAAATAGGAATCTTTCCCTCAGACTCAACAAGCCTTGAGTACTTTACATCTCCGAAATAATCATAGGTATTTCCCTTCTGATTTTCAAGTAGAACAGCATTTGCTGTAAGCTATCCAAAAGTTTACTACTCCCTGCAAGACGCTGCAGATCCCAGCCACAACTGTCTTTCACAATTCCATGTATGCATCTTTGAAATCTACAGTTTGTAAAGAGCAGATACAGCTTCATAAAGGCTGCTGAGACATCCAAGCTGCACTCAGGGACTCTGCCATTCCCAGGGCGCCCGGTTTCCCTTTCCAAGAGCCGTCTCTTCTGCACACTCCTGCATGGGACAGCTCCAACATGGAAGGGTTCCAATTCCTGCAGAAAACAAAGGGCAGGCACATCTGGCAGAAGAGCTGCAAGATGTTCATAAATCATGGCTGATCATGCTGTTGCTGTGACGTACTGCGAGGGTCCCTTTGAAGAGCTGCACCCAGTTGTAATTTGATAAACCCAGTATTGCCTGTATCAGTCACAAGCAGAATTTCAGTGCCCCACAAGAGCTTTTTGACTTGTAGAGGGCTGAACCCTTGCCCTTTCCTTGTTCTCCCTCTCCTTGGGTGAACTTCCCACAAGGCAGGAGAGGAGCCCTCCCCACTCGCCACCACCACAAAAACATATGAGGTATCAAAAGAAATAAAGGCACCAACCGCACTAATAAACACTGGGGCCTTCTGGCGTCTCTGTAACCCTTCTAGACTGAATCTCATTTTTTTTTGATGCTCAGCAGCCTGAGGAGACAAACCACACTTGCTCACTGCTTAGATATCAATGGCCTATTCTACAAAATGCTAAAAGGGTTGAAATGTGTCAACAAGACACTCCCACCAGGACTTCTGAGCCAGGCTGCCTCTGAATAGTCCAAATTGTTTCTAAGACATGAGGTGGCCTATGTTTATCACAGATCTTTATAAACTTCATTTATGCTACAGGAAAAAATACAGTTGAATAAATTTGAAGATCTGACTTTGCACAAGTATTAGGCACTGTCTGCCTGACTTTTGTTGACATATCTCAGTCTTTCACCCCAACCACATCCCGTACAAGAGTGGTCAAAACCTGGGAGGATTTTGATGTAAAAATGTCCAGTTTCCTAGAGTTTCTTGGGATAAAATTCAAAATTCCATGAGAAATGTAATCCATGCTTGGAAATGTGAAAGATTTCAACAAATTGTTATACCCACAGACATTTCATGCCTGAAAATGAAACGGTTTTGTTGTGCATGCAACTGGGAAGGATGGGTAAGTAAAGAGTAAATAAAATAAAGGGAGGTGAATAAAAGCCAGAGAATAAAAGCCAGAGAACAAAAGAATATTAAAAAAAAAAAAAAAAAAGGATTCTAAAATTCTAGTGATTCATACACTGAAATGGGCACCAAATATAATTCAAAAACCAATTAAGTTAAATATTTACTGAGAAAATTTGGGACACCATTATCCATTTACCAGGGACTCCATCCTTTACAGCCCATAGGAAGATATTTTGTGTTCCCTTCCCTTATTTAAGTACTAAGTGAATATAAACTTCTATTGATAATAAGGTGATTAGGCCTTGCAAACTCAAGACCCTTATAAATATTTCCAAGGGCTGGATGCTGATGTTGATACAATCAACAGGATTGTGACAACAAAATAGGCACAACATCAATGTTGTTTCCATGGGAAAAAATATACCCTTTTTATTTTTACTTCAGTTTACCAAGGTCTGGAATATTGGATTCCCCAAAGTCTTTCAATCCCAAATTGCAGTGGTCTACAAACAGATTTGGCGGACATGATTTCAGCCGGTTCTCCTCTTCACCTCTGCCGTGTCTCTGCTGACTTCAGAGAATTTGCTCAAAATTCCATCCCAAGCAAAGACAACCAACCCCAGCTCATATTCTAGCTGAAACAAACAGCTGTGATTATTTCTCTTTATAGCTCTTGCCCTCCTCTGAGCAATAACACAGTGCCTGTTGTGAGGGGTGACTTCCAGACCTCTTCTTCATACATGAGCTTTCCACTCCATTTAGCTTCCTGACTTGTTTTTATTTTTCTTCAGAGTGTGTTAAGCCAATATATATGGAGAAACAATATTTTCCTCTGTGCCAATAGTTTCATTTGGGTCATTGGTGCCTTGTATCTTTCCCAAGACAAGAATGTTAAAAATACATATATGTGAAGAATGGCTGCTCTGTTCTGAGATGAGAGAAGAGAGGCTGTGCCAGTACTCCAGCTTTCCAAGTTTTATAGACCATGTGGGCTGTGGTTGAGATCAAAGATATAGACATATTTTACCCCAGAAATCCAATAATGGGAGGTTTCGACAGTGATGGAAAAGATAATTCTGCAGAAAAATAGAAAATGGAAATCCTCCAGGTTGCATCCAAACCCTTCCATGCACTCTGCTGCAGTAAATGAGAAGTTGGTGCTTCTCTGCTGAGTGGCACCAGAGGAACCGCTCATCCATATGGTCTAATTGTGGCTTTTCGTGTACTTTCCGTGTATAAATGTCTTTCAGAATTACTGTCAGGAATAAGCAGCACATTACAGTGTAGTGGTGCCAATTCTCATCATTTCATTACGTTCTGTCACAATTGACATTTTTCCTAAATATCACTTATTTTACTCAGTCAATTAAGAGAGAATCTCAGCTTTGTCGAAGGACAGACATCTCTGACCTTGAGTCCCGCAGATTCAAGCTTGTAAATATGACCTGAATGGATGTCTTTAAGGCTCAGAAAATGAACACAAACAAAAAATTGAGAGTCTTTTTTTCCAAGTCACATATATACAACACCCATTACACTGTAGTGAGGTACACAACTGGTGGGCTCTGCATGCCTGGATGGGAATGGGAGCCTTTGGAAAATGCACACGGTCATGGAAAAATGCCTCACTCAGAAAGAGTGCATTCTGCAATCACATGCGAGCAGACCATCCATACTGCTCTACAGCTGCATTGCCTGTACCTCCTTGCTCCCTGGCTACTGAAAACAGCTCTTAACTGCAGATGAGGAAGGGTTTTCCTTTGGAATGGTTTTCATGATTTCAATAAACCAATTAACTTGGGAGTGTTTTTTCAATGTTGAAATCTAAAAGTCATAGAAAACCAGGGTTAGACACTAACATACTTCATCTTGATACCTTCCAAAGAGACATATATATAGTTTTTGTTTTCAGTCCTTTACAGCAGTTGGAGTGATTGATCCTTTGAAGATACTTATCCCTATATGGGCTGCAAAGAAAGCTTCTCTGACTTTAAACAAAGGCGATTCTCTCTCTGCAGATTTATCTACATAATTATAAAGATACTTTAAAACCTAAACCAAATTACTCTATGCGAGACAGAGATGGTTCTTTTTCACAATAGCTTCTGAGAGAAAAATGAAAAAATCATTCAAATCAACTGACTAAAATCTCAAGATTTTGGCTTCCTTGCAGAAAGAAAAAATGTTTTGCAATGCAGACCCCTCTTTTTATTGGCTGTGCAATACATTCATGCACTAGGGAGTACCAGGTAAAACAACTTTGACGTTAATAAACTACAGTAAGTGTGACATCTGCTTGTCCTTTCCTGTCCTCCTAAACATGTTTGTCTAGAAGGAAAATAGACAGGAGGTGTCAGCAGGATTTTGGACAACCAAGGCCCTTTGAGACATATTCTTCACCTGGAAATCCTAACAGCTGTAGTCAAGAAGTTCTGCTTGGTGACACTGCTGCAGACTCACAGTGCTCATGAGTTACCCCTACAAGCTCATTTTGGGATGGACCGAAGACACCTACGCATTTTTGGATCACTCATCCCAGTGTCTGTACAATATACAAAAGGACAGAGATCTCCATGCTGGATGCACCGTAGGGATGCAGTCATTTTGCTCCAGAGAATGTCATGAGTATTTTGGGTGAAAGACAGCCTACACTTGATTTCTTATGTTGATGTATCTCAGTCTTCCATTCCAACCACATTCCATACAAATTTTGACCAGTGTCAAAAATGGAGGGGAGTTCTGTGTAAAAATGCCCAGTTTCCTAGAGTTTCTTGGATGGAAATTCAGAATTCCCATGAGACATGTTATCAATACCTGGAAATCTGAAAGATTTCAACCAACTGCTACACTCACTAACTTTTTTATGCCTGAAAATGAGCCTCTGGAGACAGAGGTCACTCCCTGGACTGGGTACCACTGACAGTAGAGATTAATCTCTTCTGAGAAGCTGACATCAGCCTTCACGCTACATTAAAATATAATTCCTTCCCTTTTCACCATGTTGTAAGCACAGAAATCTCCTCTAAAGGAAGAAAAAGTGTTTAGGATTGATTACACAGCGCCGGTCAAATTATTTATTTTTTTTATTTGAAATTGTCCAATGTTAAAAAATCAAAACAAAATATGATTTATGAACAGCAACAACAGAAATTATTCTGTTCATTTTGAAACTCCAAGGACTTCATCTCTCCTCCAGGAAGGTTTTCTAAAAGATACTGTGTGACTTAGGGAAGTATTTATGTTTCAACCAGATTGTGTTTCTCTGTGAAAATGCTCTGTTGGCATTTGTCCAGCCAGGTCTAATTACTTCTGCTTCATGTGACAAGGGAGGCATTCCAGCCTGTTCATCCTATCTGTAATGTCTGTCATTACCAGAGTTTAATCCCATGTAGCTTTCTGCTGTTTATTATTTATTCACAGCCTATGCTGAGTAAATAGCAGTGAAAAGACCTGTGATAGAAGCTTGTTTTCTTTGGCATCTCTTGGTGTAAGTGTTTTCCCGTTCAAAGCATCTGACACCATACTTGCTGTTTGTTCTGCTTTCAGAGATATATCACCTCATACTAATTTATTAGGGAATTTCTGTGTATTGCATATGTCATTGCACCTGAAATAAAATGCCAGGGTATAACAGAAATAGTAACACGGCTTGTGATGCTGTGAGATTCCTTTCGTTACCATTTAAGCTAAGATTTTCAGGATCTTTAAAGAGAGGGGAATTGTTACCCAGCCCCATTTCTGCCCAGAGTTTGAGCCCAAAGTCTTCATAACTCAGTTACCAGCTCCCTACAACCAGGGTAAATATTGGATGGAGATCGAAAGAAGGGGAAAACATTTAACAGAGCTTTCCTTGGCTCTTTCCAAAGCTGAAACTTCATCATTTCAGTGAGATGGCAACACATGAAGCATGTCTAATGCTCGCTGATCTCATAAGTCTTTGTAAACTTAAGCCCATTAATGTCGATAGGTTGCTCTACGAGCTGTGAAAGAGCTGCTGAGAAGATGTAAAATCCCATTTCAAACCACAAACAGACTGATCATATATAAATGCTTCAGTCACATAAAAGGCAATTTAAGGATACTTCCTACTGTCTTCATTGTTTTGCAGTATGACAGTTTTTCAAACTGCAGGGCAAGACCTGAGGAAAGTTGGAAAAGGGAAGAAAAAAGATAGCAAAGGATTAGTATAATCAAAACACAGTTGTTTATATGTATTTCTAAACATTTAATTGAGTATTAACCGTGTTAATTATGAGAAAGATAATTCTAGGAGGAAAAAGCAAGAAAAGAAACAGCACTGTCTTTGACCCCTCACAGCTGGATTCGCCAGCTGCCACTGGCTGCAGCAATTGAGTTACAAGAGACAAGCTGAGGTGCAGGAAGGTCGTAAACTCAGGTTGGCATGGAGACCATCAGTAATAGGTGGGTGCTCACCTTTAAGCACCACATAAAAACAGCAGCTTCAAACACAGGAAGAGGCACCTTGACACTGGATGCTGCCGGTGTCCGTAGATGTGCCTGGATTCAGTGTTTGGCAAGCAACCCTGCCCACATCTGGGGTGCTAGATGGTGGTTGAGGTCTCTTCCAACCCAATTCATTCTGTGATTCAAAAAGGCACTAGCCAAATTCACAGAAGCAGAAGCCGTGTTAGAGCCACTAGATGCAGGAGATACTACCTCTAGTTTAACTACAGATCACCGTCAGGAAGGAAAGGATTATTGAGAATCAACATTCAGGTTGACCATCTTCACGTGCTTTTCCACAGACCAGGAAGTGCCTCCTCTGTATATACCTGCAACAATGACTACATAACTCATGTTCTTCTTAGCCTGGGATTACTATAGTGCTACTGGCAGAGGTTAGCAGTTCTTGGGTAAGGTAAATACTTCATTACCTTCAGAGGAAACAGCTGTTGCTGCTCTGGGAGGTGATGAACAAGATGATACTAGCAGCAGAGGACCTGATGCTGCTAACAAGAAGCATGCATCTGAAAACAGCAAAATTCTTAATGTTTGTTGTTTTTTTTTTTAATTGATCACTCTCCCTCCTTCACATTGTTTTCATTTTCATTGTGAGAGATGCATTTTGATTTTGCATGAACACCTACAAAAAACCTAGATCCAAAGGAATGCCAGGAAAATTACACCTATTTCTTGTCTACATTTTAAGCATTGCTGCTCCCACTTGAAAACATCCATAAAACCATCTCCTCCCACACAGGAAATGGGGTTTTTCAATCTCTCAAAGGCTCAGACTCCTCAGGAACTGTGCACCTGGGTAAGTTATGATTTCCATGCAACACATGCATTTCCAGCATCTCCCCAGGGCCTTTTCCCTGTGGTCATCAGAGATCTTGTAACAAAAGTACATGTGCATGCTCTGAGCTGCCAACAGACTGAAAACTAGAGGATGGATTGTAATAGAAATTAAAGAGTTCTTTTAGGAGACCACAGTCTGATTTGGGTTATACTGATCTAAATCAGATGGTGCTCCTGCAAAATCACTGCCTGTGGAATGAATGCTCAAGTCAGAGCAGAACTAGGCCCTCAGAACAGTGCAGGCAAATGGGTCTCAGAAAAATGCAATGAAGCCATGTTAACAACCTGTTTATGTCTCATGGGGATTCTGCATGGGGATTCCCTGCAACTTCAGCCATCACACTGACGAGGGCTCCACCTCCCAAATGCCGGACCAACCCCTAGCACAGAGGGCACCTTCTAGCAGTCAAGTGTTGTCTTCATCCTAGAGCTAACTCAGTAACTTTTGGTGTTGCTTCCCCCCCCCCCCCCTTTATTTTTCTTTGGTTTTGTTTCAGAATAAGTGGTTTTGAGCTGATCTGACTCTAACCAAAGAACCGTGGAATCATTAAGGTTGAAGAAGGTCTCTAAGATGATCTAGTCAAACTGTCGGTCCACCACCACCATGCCCACTAACCTATGTTCCTAAATGCCACGTCTTCACATATCTTCAGGAAAATTAGATTTCCTGAACATCTCCAGGAAATCTAATCTCAAGCTGTAGAATCTCATGGTAGGGATTTTCTTTGCCACAGTAACCCTGCTCCTGATGGATGCACAGTAAGGGAATGCAGGACCAGCTCCTGTGTGTGTTGGGTGACATTCCAGGTTCTTGGCAGCCAAGAGATTTATAATCAGGGGAGGCAAAAAGTTAGAAACCATGTGTTGGAACAAGAAGTAAACATTCTGGGTTGCATCCGATCGCATAGGCTTGCTGTAGGGGTCTGGTTCATCAGGGACTTGGAATCAGGGACAAAAAATGAGCCCTTAAGTCCACAAAGCACTGACATTCTCCACCTATTAAATTAAACAGGAAATTAGTGTTGAGGGGAACTTGCAGAATCATTAATAACTATTTTCTTTTGTGGGGAACCAAGTAGATATCCATCTCCCTCACTGCATGCTGCTCTCCAGCTCACATGAAAACTTTCACACCATGGTCACGTCAAGAACTCAGCACATACATTCCCATTGAGTGCTATCTAGCACACAATGAGATGGTCTGGTAGGTGTTACAGCAGAGTAAATATTTTGAGGAATAGAGTAAATAGCAGCCTGTTCTGCCCACAGTCTGTTTGATTTTGCAGACACACATTGGAAAGCAATTCTGTAACAAAGACGCAAGGGCTGACACCTCTGTGTTTCTTTCACAGTTGAGAGCTGAGCCCTTGAAGCGGCATCATGCTCTGGAGCAAGCATGCTGCTTTAGGAGCAATCCCCAGATTTCAGTGGTGCTATTCATACAGAGGAAGAGGACAACATCTGGCCTTGCATTTTACTAGTTTTTTCTTTGCTTTGCCCAAGTTCGCAAACAGCCCAAATACTGAGAAATCAGCCTCCTACAGCAATAACAACTCTGCGAGTTTTGTTAAAATGACGGTGTTGCAAATAACACTTGCTCATTTTAAAGCAGCCTCTGCAACATTAATGATTCATGTAGTTAGTTGGAGGGGAAAAGGGGGATGAGTCTACACTCTTTGGTCTGCAAGTAAACATAACTTGCCATTCCATACAGAAAAGGTGGAAAAATGACACGAAGAGACTGGGGATGTGGCTGTTGTTGTCCTAGTGAAAGGACACCTTGGCTGTCACCACATTATCTGAGGTATTTTCCAACCTATGAACCAAGCTGTAACCTAGCAAGGAAAATCATTATTAATATTATTCTGCTTCTCTGATCATAAAAATATTATAAGGTTTGTGAACCTTACCAGTGGAGAAAACTGATAGCGACAGTCCCTAAATAATGGTATATGTCTTTACAAAGACATTAAATCTCCAAATATTTTAGAGAGGACTATGGTATGAGGGGAAATTCAGCCCAGTCCCTTCCGTTAGTTATATTACCCCATCGACTTAACATCAGCTCCTGCTTCTGGGAAAGTGCCTGCTTTAAATGGCTCTAGCAGAGCTTTATTAATGCTCCATTCATGCTCATTTTCTTCATGTAGGCTGTCACTACTACTCAACAACTTCTGCAGATGCTGTGCACTTATTAGATTCAAGTGAGCAGGAAAAAAAGTGGGTTTGTTATGTCAAACCTGACTCCATGAAGTTCTGTTGTCACCTTGGGGAGCTGGGTGCAACCACATCAGCACCCCAAACTTGACAAGTTCTCGCAATTCGGGTGGTTGTGCAGAGTTATATAAGTTTTTTTGTTCACGGTAGTGCATGGTCACTGGCACTGCTGTCCACGGCCCTTAATCCCTTCCTGTCCCCAGTGGGTGACCTGCAGCCCATGGGAAAGCTGGCCTGACCCCAAAGTGTCTCTCCTCCTGCTCAGGCAACACAGTTGAAGCTCTGCAAATAGCACTGTTGGACAAAGCCTCAAATGCCAGGGGAAGTATTAAATAAAACATTTATGTCAAAATTTAGGTTTTCTTGTGCTGGTGACTAAGCACAGAATCATAGAATGGCTTAGGTTGGAAG
>JAOWBP010002392.1:60911847-60925241 GCA_028571105.1 Tragopan temminckii
ACCTTAAAGATCCTTTAGTTCCAACCCCCGCTGTGGGCTGGGTGACCCCCACCAGCTCAGGCTGCCCAGGGTCCATCCAACCCATTCTTGAGCATCTCCAGGGATGGGGCATCTGCAGCTCTCCGGGCAGCCTGTGCCATGGCCTCACTGCCCTCTGAGTGAAAAACTTCTTCTTAACATCTGACCTAAATTTCCCCTCTTGTAGTTTAAAGCCATTCCCCTTTGCCCTGTCACTATCAGACTGTGTAAAATGTCAGTCCCCTCCTTTTTGTGAGCTCCCTTCAGGTACCTCCAGTGGAAGGTCACAGTGAGGTCTCCCCAGAGCCTTCTCTCCTCCAGGCTGAACAAGCCCAACTTCCTCAACCTTTCTTTGTAGAAGTGCTCCAACTCTCTGAGCATCTTTGTGGCCCTCCTCTGGACCCACTCCAACAGCTCCACACCTTTCTTGTGGATGCAGTACTCCAGATGGGGCCTTAAAAGGAGACAATAGAGGAAGAACCGAGGAGACCAATCAGTTCAGCACCTGTTTTAAAGCTCTGGTGGAAGCACAGTGGTCTAAGTAACAGGGTGGTATAAGAAACTGGCTTCGATGTGCAGATGCCCACCTCTGCCTGCATTCACTGAGTCTGGTCTGGGGTACGACAGAACACATTAGCTAGGAGCAGATGATCAGTATGCTAACTCTTTATAGCACAGGTCAAGGAAAAAGGCAATGTGGGATTGATTAGAGCATAAATCCTCCAGCAAAACCAGCCAGGAAGAGAAGCAAGAGCAGATGGGTCCTTAAATTCATTGCTAAATCCCTCTCTCTCTGCAGAGCTCATGGATACTGCCAGCATCTTTGCAGACAGCAGGGTCTTCAGGGATCATACTTGTGTCCGTCTTGCAGAGCTAGAAGGACACATACAATCACTGTGATCTGTACAGCGCAGGTGTATGCATCTCACCCAGTGAACTGCACTTAATTATCCCAAACCACAGGTATTTGTTTTCTTGGGTATGTTTTTAAGGCAAGACGGGGAGTATTTGGTTGTGAATACCAGAAACTGTAGAAAGTAGCAAAAGCAACCTTTCTCCTAAACCAGTGCTCCTGCAGCCACCCTGCACAGCATCAACTTGGAGCCCAGCAGGCTGCCAGAAGCGACAGCTTTCCTGGGAGATTTAAAACCAAAGTTCCTTCTGACAGCTTAATCCTTTGCATGTATATAGCACTTCACATGCCCAAATATTAACTGATTCATGGTTAATTAACTTGTGGTTATAAATTTCCCCTGGCACTTTTTGCAAGACTCAGGATGTGAATGTTAAACTAAGTGTCTCAGGCAAATTGCAGCACTGTAAGAAAAATAATGGGGCAGATCGTCACCTGGTTTAGTGCAGCTATGTAGATTTACTTGAGCCCAGGGTCTGAACCAATGGTCCTCAACTTCATTAAATGGAACTGCAATGAATGAACTGCAGAGCTCCTTCCTATACTTAACTCCAGTAATTAATTCCCTTCTAGAGCAAAGTATGTGGTACGAAATAGCACATTCACTTTTATTCAAATGACTATTTTGATATAATGATGGAGAAACTAGAGAACACAAGGCGACTCAAGGCAAGGAAATGAAGGAGTGTTGTGAAAGATCACACTGTATAAAGGCTGAAGTTCATAGGGCAACTTTGTCATTTGCTTGAGCAGGAGGTAGAAAGAAAGGAAAATTTTACCCAAAAACAAATACAGGAGAGTAGCTCCTTCGCCTCAGTGGCACTTTGCTTCACCAAAAACTGATGACATTTCATGGAAGCTCAAGTCACTCCTCTCACAGCCTCTAATAGGGAAAGTGTACATCCTAGGAGGACTGTGTGCTCACCTCCCATCTCTTCTCTCTCACTTCATGTGATGTTCCTTGGAGACCCTCAGGAATTTTCCGGAGAACAACTCTTCCTTTGACAAATGCCAGTCCAGTGAAACCAAAACTATGTGTGAGCATTTCCAATCCATGTGTTTTACCAAGGAGGGGGGAAGGTTTTGGAATATCAGGGAGATGCACACACATATACCCTTCTGGATCTCTGTACACGTATCAGTTCCATTCTGGCCTATTCCCTACAGTATTTTGCCTAATATTTAAGGAACATCCTTAATACTTTCCAAGAGCTCAGTGGTTTATCTTCCAAACATCATTTTTTGAGGGCTCTGATAAGTACCTCTGGCTTCCCCAGGCACCTAGCCCCCCTCTGCTGTGCTGGTACATCAAACTTACTTATGTGCAACCACAGCACTGCTGAAATTAATCCTTGGGAGGAATCTCCCGTCTTTGCTATGATGTCAGCTGAACCCAATCGTACTGAGGCACACACACCGGGTAGTCACTCTGACACTGGGTCATGGCTCTGGTTTCACACCAGTTTCTGTCATGGGAGATGAGTTTAAGGAGTCTACCAAATGCCACCGAGGACTTGAGACACCTCTAGTGTAGAATGAATACCTATAATCATGCCAATAATTTCAAGGGCCACTTGGCAGACTGGGCATTTTTTATTCATTATGAAATATTCCCTTTTTTGTGCACTATTTCAGGTTAAAATCTTTCCTTGTTGTCACCTCTGTTCTTCCATGCCATATTTCTGGGCATCTCTAAGAGCCGCTTGTTTACCTTGAATGACATTAAGGATGGATACTCAAGAATGAGATGGCTTCACACCTACATAAATTACTAGAAAAAAAGAAACTCTACTTAAAAAAGTGAAAAGATTTGAGTTGTAAATCTTACAGCAGATAAGTGTAATCTGACCAAAAATCCACTTCCGTACTGTATTAGTTCTGGGTAGGTGAGAATTTTATTGATTCATCAGCATAAGACCCAGTTCAGGAGCAGTTATGTTGGTGCAAAGATGCTTTAAGGTGGAAATTTTTTTTGGAGAGGAATGGGGCTTGTTTAAAATGCTGTTTGCAGCTGTTTTCTATCACTCCATCAATGGCAGATCTAGCAAAACAGATCATATGGATAGTGCTCACCTGCTTTGTCTGCAGCAGTCTAAGTAGCCATTCACTGTGAGCAGCAATAACCAAAAGTTTGCATCAAAACCAACGAAGGACCCTTGCATACTGATTTGCACCAGATTTGCTGATGACAGCAGCAGCCAAGGGGCATGAGTACTTTCAGACAGTGGTGTTACCACAGATGAACCCTAAACTTGGATTTGGATTTTGTGTTAGATGGTGTAAAAAAAAATAAAATAATAAAAAAAATAATCTAAGTGTGCTCCAAGTCTAAAGAAGCAACAGGGAGGTACAAACAATGCGGGGAGTGAAAGGAGATGATGAGACATTACAGAATAGCCCACTAAAAAGCAGTGTCAGCATGCTAGTACTCACCAGTTATCAAATTCTTTGGAGAAACCATGGTGAAGGTGAGTTTTAAGGAGGGATTTCAGGGAACAGTAGTAGGCTGGACATCTTTACCACCTTCTTTCTTGGAGGGGAACAGCAGTTTTGCAGCACTGATGATACTGTCAGATCTGATAACAGTTCTCCTTCTGTGTGATCACTCTGGTATCTAATAAGGCAAAAACAGGAATGGAAATGTCTTCTGCAATTAAAATATTCAATGGAGCATGCTTGAGTGAATTCTTATATGTCTGATAAAGCCTGAGGTCCTGGTGCAGTCTCTCAGGCAGGGTGTTAACAAAGCAACTCTTCTCTATCCAAAGGCTTATTTACTCTTGTCATAACTCAATATGTTCGAAATCTCTACCCTTCTGTTACATGCAGTTGAAATTGAGTTACTCATGAGTTCAAAACTAGTTAGGAAATACACTTGCTACATAAACACATACATGCACACACACAACACACTGAGCAATGGCACAAGTGTTACGCCTTTATGAGATCAGCCTAAACAACAGTGTGGACACAGAAACATTACTGCTTTCACCCCTTCCCAAAATCTGGACATGAATCCACAGCAGCATTTTACACTTGCGGTCTGGGACAGCATCCATAGCCATGTTTAGAGCTGGGATCAGGATAGCAGGTAGGGGCCAAATGGCCTTTGACATCCTGAAACTGTTTAGTCAGGAGAAGAGGAGGCTCAGGGGAGACCCTATCATTCTTTACAACTCCCTGAAAGGAGGTTGTAGCGAGGTGGGGTTGTCTTGAGGTTGAGGTTGGAATTTGGGAGAAACTTATTCTCTGAAAGAGCGGTAATGCATTGGAATAGGCTGCCCAGGGGCATGGTGGAGTTAACATCCCTGGAGGTTTTCAAGAAATGCAGAGATATGGTACTCAGGGACTTGGTTTAGTGGGCAGTATTGGTCATAGGTGGACATTTGGACTAGATTATCTTAGGGGTCTTTTCCAACATTAATGACTGTATGATTCTATGGTTTTATGATCCCAGACTGAGAGACACACTCACTTCCCTTCATTCACACCTGAGTATTTCTATAGAGAGCAGATTCTGGATGAAGGATGAAGTCGTTTTCCAGATCTCTGACAAGATCAAGCTCCTGAGAGACATGTGCTGGAGGACATGGACAACAATCACCAAACCCCAAGAAATTCCTCTTGATGCACTGCATGGACAAACTTTTACCAGCTCATCCCCACCAACTTTCACAATGGGGCTTGCCAGCCTCCGCAGCAATCTACCCTGGAGCCATCATGCAGTGATTTGTGATGTACTGAAACACAGTTTACATTGCAAAAAGCTCTAATATGTCCCTGGAAAGCAATTAAGAGAGAGCTGCATATGAGTGTTAAGGGTTTTGCTTTGTGAGCAGATGTCCTTTTGGCGGATACACAGCCGACCTCTCGCTCCAGCAAGCCTTGCTCCATCTTGGAGCTGCAGCATGGAGAGAGGCCATCCTGCTCCCGCGCAGCCAGCCTGGCTTTTATGAGGCCTTTGTCCGGAAATAAGTAGTATGGTAAAGCGAGGTGATCTTCCCCCATGACCGCTGGTGTGGATTATGGAGCTGGCAGCAGCAGGAACGCATTAAGGAAAGCTCCCAGCAACGGGTAAGTTTTAAAATGAAAACTGGCTCAGTGTTAATGCGCAAGTAATGTGTCCCAGCTGTCTTTAATAAAACAGCCAGCTGAAACTCAGCATCATAATAAACGGAGCAAGGATTTCACAAACATCCTGGCTGCACAGAGATTTTTTTTTAAAGTTCTTTTTTTTTCTCTCTCTCTCTCTCAGAGATTGATTAAACATTTCCTGTTTTCAGCTTTCCAGAATGGTCTTCAGAAGCCTTCCCCTGCTGTCTTCATGCCGGCTGCATCATTTTTCAAGGCCTTGTCTCAGTCCTGGCATGACGTGGATACAAGAGGCTTTGTGCAGACCTTGTGCCTGACTGAGAGGTGCCTCTGCTGCAGCCACAAGTCCATTGGGTTGGAGCCCATCACTACAGGCATGAAGCTGAATGATGCTGATGACAGTTCCAAACATCTGGGAGTCTCTCAAGACCTAAATAGAGACCTTATGACCCTTCACATCCTATTTGTGGACAAGGCACAGAGGACGTTTTCTACAGCTGGCAGATTAACCTTGGAGCATCAGTGACCACTGCTTTTGCCAATGAATCAGTCAGCCTAAGGCTAGAGTAAGAAAGCAGGTTAAGGGTTCAGTAACTCACACAGGAGCAAGTCACTGAAACAAAATCTGCTGAGCTGGGTTGCATTCCATTGAACAGGGGGTGTCTACTCATAGACTGTCCCAGCCAGTGGAGCAAACCAAGCACCTTAGGAGACAATTCATCTGAATTAATTTGTAGTTAATTAGGATAAGTTTTAACACATCCTAGAAGCAGATGGACAGGACTAAACAACTCTCTCGTGTCTGTAGCCAAGTTCCTCTTCTGTCCCATGAGTGTACCCAGCTCAAGGTTGGAGGAGGAAAGTCCCCTAGTCATGCCAGTCCCTTTGAACACACAGGGCTTCTACAACCCTTTATAAAAGAATCTCTGAATCCAGTGCTCCATCAGGTGCTCAGAGCCCCGTCCAGCCTGACCTTGAATGTCTCCAGGATTGGGGCATCCTCCACCTCTCTGGGCAACCTGCACCGGAACCTCACCCTTATCATAAAAAACTTTTTTCCTTTTATCTAATCTAAATCTCCCCTCTTTTAGTTTGAAATCATTTCATCTTGTCCTATCCCAACAGACCCTGCTAAAAAGTCTGCCCCCTTCTTTCTTAAAGCTCTTCCTTAAGCACTGAAAGGCTGCTATCAGGTGTCCCCAGAGCCTTCTCTTCTTCAGGCTGAACAGCCCCAGCTCTCTCAGCCTGTCCTTGTAGAAGAGGTGTTCCATCCCTTGGGTCATTTTTGTAGCCCTTCTCTAGAAGCACTCCAGTGGGTCCATGAGTCTCCTGTACTGAGGACTCCACATCTGGATGCAGTATTCCAGGTGAGGCCTCACTATTACAGAGCATAGAGGCAGGATCACCTCCCTCGCTCTGCTGGCCATGCTTCTTTTGATGCAGCCCCAGATACCATTGGCTTTCTGAGCTGCAAGGGCACAGTGCTGGCTCATGTCCAGCTTCCCATCCACCAGTACCCCCAAGTCCTCCTCAGTAAGGCTGTGATCAATCCTTCCATCCCCCCATTCATATTCACAAGCTCCTGCCTCTGCTTAGCAAGCTATAAGTACACCTGAATTCAGCTGAGGTGCGCAGGCATTTTGCCAGCCAATAAAATCGGGTTTCATTCATAAACTTTCAGTAGTAGAGGGTATGGCTAGAAGTACTCAACTTTCGTCCCAGATAATGTATGACCACTTTCAGTGCATTCATTCCAAATGTTTTATGCATTTCAGTGTTTCCTATAGCTCTATAGTAACTCCCACAACTATATAAATCATCTCTGTGGTACAGAAGAGAGAAAAGGCTTAGAATGCTGAGTATAGAAGTAGAAACAAGTCCTCATCATCCCTAGTTTTCATTAGGAGATGTATGTCCAGACATCTCCAGAATTCAAGATTTGGCTTTTGTTTGGAAATGCCTGTTTTTTATCCTGATTCCAAAATTAGGGATCCCTTCACCATACAGAATACAACTTCTTTCTTTTCTTTAAATTTCCACTTCTGATGAGTGTGTTGCAGGATTAGTTAATATTGTGAGGTGGTGATTGATGAGTGGATCTTTTAAAACACAATGCACCACCTAACGCTGGGAATTTTCAGGTGAGTTTAAAGAGTGACATTCCTAAGGAGCTAGTCCAAACCTGACCTCAGTAGATCATAAAATTGTCATATAAACCAACATAAAATGGAAATATTCTCTAGTGATCATTTTCAGTTACAGACTGGTGAATGGTGAGGTCTTCAGTTGATACTTCTGGCTACCCATAAATTTCTGCAAGGTTTGAAACATTCTGAGGGATGTTCCAAAAAAACAGATTAGTTTTCTTTGCCCTGCAGTCTTATTTTACTTTGAATCCTCAGCACTTTTTTTTTCCTAAAACAAGGTATCAAAATATCTTGGATGGAATTATTCAATGCATACCATGAAACACCTTGCCAAAAACCATTCACTTCAAACAGTATTTGTTTGTAGTACCTGAGTTTTCCTTCAGCCTCAGGAATTCTGCTTAGCACAACTCCATAATAGCTTGAAAGGAAAACAAAATGATATTAAACTTTATCAGCCATATCCGGTGGCATTATTAGAGCCTTTGTGCATTGATTGTAGGTGAGGAAAAACACACATTTCTGGATTTTTCTCAAATTTTGTTACATGTGTTTATCCTTTTTTCTCTTCTGCACAATCCTCTTCTTTGCAATCCACCACCAAGTTTTCAAAAGGGTACCTTCAGGAGCAGACTGAAAGTGAAGTGTAAGCAGTAACATATTCCATTCCTACTGTCAGTGTTTCTAAAGTAACTGTCAGTGAAATACATAGGGACTTCTCACAGAAGCAATTTAGAGTAACTCATACTCTTTATGGTTTCATAGCCCATGCAATCTACCAGCCAACAAGTGCAGACAAGAAAGGTACAGTTCAGCAACCAGCTAAAAATATTTTACCCCAAAGTTTTCTACCCAAGAATGACCTTATGTCAAAAATGTGATTTTTTTTTAAAGGAAAAATAAAACTCTCTTTTAATAAAGTTTTCCATTCCAAAATTTAAAGACAAGAAGCTTTTGCAATATTTGAGATGTTTCAATTTGGTGAATAAATAAAATATTTTTTAAATATTTTAAATAAATATTTTTTCTTGCTGAAAAAACATGAAAATAAATGAGTGAATTTGTTTTATCTTTCTAATGCATTCATTCTAACAAAACAAAACACACAAAATCAAAACAAAATATAGAGCTGAGAATCAGGAATCATCTTCTCCATTTTTCTTATTTTACAAAGTATAGGTTATCTGCCCAGTTGTGAGAGTATTTCTGATGAAAGCTTAGTCCAGGACAAAGTGACTTAAACTAGGACCTTGAAATGAAATGCAGTCCCAGAAGAAAGGTTAGATTGTGCTGAGCCCAAACTTTTTCCTTTACAGATTTGCCAATTAAGTTATCACTTTGGATGCAAATTGCCATTGAACTCACATCTCAGGCTCTAAGCAAAGTAAAATGTTACAGTATGCACTATTAAATCAGCCTAGGAGCCTGCCCAGGACAGGTGGACAATTTGGTCTTTGAAACAGTTGGGTCTTTTCATTCTCTATTTCTAAAGCCTAGAATTAAACACTGGTCCCAACCATATAACCTTGAAAGGGACCTTCTGATAGCACAACCTGTGTCTGTTGCACAGTAATGCTCAGAGGCCTGAAAAGGGAACAAGCCCCTATTGTTTCTGATGCAGCCCCTTTCCCCAAGATTTTTGGTCTGACACTTACAAAGCAAGGATAAAGGAAAGAGGCTGTAATTATCCTCCTCCACATCTCCATTTTATGGGCTGAGAACCAGGGCAGAAGGTCCCATGACTTTTTTTTGGATGCGAACCCGAAGTCTGTGCCAGCAATAGTATTTAACCCAGCTCTTTGTCCCAGGCCAGTGCTTTATCAATAAGACCCACTTTCTCCTTCCACAGATTTTTCTGAACAAAAAAACATTTTCTGACTGTCCCAGTTCTTCTATTGTGGTACTTCATCCCTGTCAGCCATTCCCTGGCATCTACCCAACCAACGTAACCGTTGCTTGCTCACAGCTCCGTTCCTCTGAGAACGCTGCTATTGTCATGATACTCCACTGAGATCAAAGGTCCCAACCAAGACGAAGGCTTGGTTGTTTTAATCATCATCTAAATTTACATTTCTATGAAGTAAGCCTTCTCCAAAAAGGAGCAACTCTTCTAGCAAAGCTGATGTCTAAGTCATCTTTTTAAATCTGGCATGTCCTTGGTTGCGGAGAAGCAACTGCTGCTGACACAAGCCATCATTTCCGGCAGCTAGCAGACCATTTCCCAGGATATCAAACTATAATTCTTGAAAAAAGTGTGATTAGTAATTGAGGCAGACAGATTCCCTTTGCCAGCATGGAAACAACACTGGTACAGACACTCCCACTTTGTTCGAACTGTAAGTAGTAGCAGTACTGTTCTGTAGTGGAAACCAGCTTTGGAAGAGCCAGAGATAAAGCTGTTGTCTCCCAAACCTGTACCAAATAAAGACATGATTGATGGGATGCTTGCTTAGACTCCATGATAATTATAACATGATTTTTATTCCAGGAGGGACTGCTAAGTTTTAACTCCATCTATATCAGTTAACACGCAACCATACTTTTTAAAGATCCTCCAGCAGACCAAATGACAAATTTCATGTTTATTTTCAGGAGATTAAAGAATGAGATGGCCATATTAAGTGATTGTTTAGAAACTTCTACATGTGTATGTATTGTCACAGTTGGACAAGAACCATTTCCTTCACAACAGCCATGCCGACATTATGGGAATAGACTCTGTTTTGGGCCCTGCTGGAGGAGATGCACTGTGATTGTATCAGTAAACAAGTTCATTTTCTGTGAGTTTTTTAAGATTTGTTTTCGTTCTGAATGAAAACTCAAACTTTCTAAATTTTTTTTCACACACAGGAAGAAAAAGATATGACAGGCCATCCTGGATCAGAAAAACCATCTTAATAAGAAACACAGCTTCAACTAACCAGAGGAAACAGCTGTGGACACTGTACTAACAGCATCCATAGCCGGGGTCTAGCTTCACACGCCAAAGACAAAGCGCTTCCAGCAGACCTTTCTGCAGGCATTCAGTTTGACTTTAAAGTGCCTTGTTATTAGGGCTTCCTTTATTTTTCATTTGTTTGTTTGTGTGGTTCTGCTCTTCCGAGGAGTTGTGCCAGAAATGGGAGCAAAGAGACATCACAAACAATGCCGGCCCCGCAGTGTTTCTGACTGCCAGTGCAAGGGTGGGCAGGAAAACTTACAAGAACTCTCTCCTTCCAGAGGATTCCTGCCTGTTTTCCAGACCTAAAGGGTTTGGATAAACACTGACCACTTTGAGGCTTAATAACTCTGGTGTAAAACAAGGAAGAGAGGAATGGAAAATGCCTCCAAGATCATCCATGCTTGTTGCCTGCTGGGGCAGGATTATACCTCTGCTATCTTTCATGTAGTCTTTGTATAAAGTTCTTTGTCAAGGAACCTTCACTTTTATTTGGGTATGGCACCAGAAATCTCACCGTGTCAGTCAAAGCAGATGCTCCAAGCAGGGGACTTTATGCCTTTGGGACAGACATCAGCACTGGCAGTCCAGCCTCAGAGTCCCCGCACTGGGTTATTTTCTGCTGAAGAGAGATCCATATTTTGTTTGCTTTTCCCAGAGCTTCTTTATGTGCCCACTGAACCAAGATTCCCTTTCTATTCCTTCCCTTTTTCTATCTCTTCCAACCACATGTTGCTGATAAATGATCACTACATCCTCAAGGGGAAAGATTAACACCTCACTTTACTAGCAGCTGTCCTGAATTTTCCTGTCCTAATTTTTTCTCTTTGCTCCTCCGTGTACTTTCACAGCTCCTCAGGGAAGCTGTGAAAAGAAAAACTTTTCATTCTAGAGAACCACCAAAATTCATGCTTTCCTTTGTCTATATTACTCATAGTCCAAAATTTAAGTCACAACACCAGTTGATATAAAGCTCACAAATTCATACTTTGCATCACTTCATAGCAGGTGAGAATCACAGTAAACATCCGTGCAAATACTGATCACAAGTAAATTAGTGTTCACGAGATCAACACAGTTCAGTTGTGATGTAGAGGGATCTGCATCCCTTCAGAGGAGCCACATGGATGTAAAATGGATCTGAACAAAAAAATCAGCCTCTGGTTTTGAAGGCACAAATCACCACTTCCCATGCTGATAGTGAAAACCATTTCTCTGGTAGGACAGGCAGAGACTGCCTAACTACAGCAAACTGCAGAAGTAAAACAATACACCGCTGCAGCCAGCCTAAAACAGCTTTAGGGTTAAAAGAATAAGCAATCAGTCTCTTACAAGTGTTTGCTTTTCATAAGAGTGTTTGTGGCTCCATTTATCCTAATAAACTCTAAGGCCATTGACATCTAGCAAAAGCGTTTCCTGCCCTTCTGCCTCAAAACACACACATTTCCGAGAGGAGCACAAGCTGCAACGAACATGTGTTGCCCTGCAGTGAATGTACTGAGGGACATACAAGACATCTAAGCAGTGTGGAAGCCAAGAAACGTGATGGGTAAAGCAGGCTGGATTTTCACCACTGGTGGCCACAATGACACACGATAGAAAGTGTAATAAGTACGGCGTTTCTGAGAGGATGTGGGGTTATGGATCTAGCAATATCGGTAAATTGCGTCTGCTCTTCAGTTTGACCACAAAATAACTAAACTGCAGTATTTTCCACACTGCTCAGCTAAACAGCTTAAATTGGACCCTCTCGAGGGCTAAAAGGAATCATTTTCATCCTAAACAATTCCATAGCCAACCTGACCAAAGCCTTTAATTCATGCCAGTTCAAGTCAAAAGCTTTATGGCGTAGGTTATTGTTCAATATCCAACAATGGAGCACACTGAGACAGCCTCCTTCTCCTTGTTCTCCCACTGCAGACATGACCAATGGCTGATAACTGCGATTGCTCAGAAGAGAGGAGCTCCCTGAGTCAGTCCTCGGATAATCACTTCTTTTTGGTGCAGTTCTGCACTCGTTACGTGGAAGATATTAATTCCTTGGTCTGAGCTCCCTTTTCAGGGGCCATTCTGCAGAGCATACTGCTGACCAGTTCCTGGTGTGTTCTTTCATCTGATGAAAGAGCTTATTTAAACAGAAATTTGAACACTTCTGCTCTGCCAGGCACTGGCTGAAAATATGTTAGTGGATGCTTTGTCATGAGCAAATCCAGACCAGAGCTTCCCTTTAGGTTCCTCGAGTTCCAGTTGTGAGGTTCTCAGTTTTCAGCCAGGTAGGTAAAAATCATTCACATTTTACAGATGGGGAAGCTGTGGTGGAACAAAAAGTGTAAGAAATGTGCCCAAGATCAACAGCTTTTTTATTTTTTTTTTTTTTTTTTTTTTTTTTTTTTTTTTGTGGCAGGGAGAAGAGCTGAGCTCAGATCTCCTGCCACCCAGTGGGGTGCTTTCACCACGCCACACTCCTTCCTTTGCAAGTTTACTAGAGCTAGGTTAATGGACAGCACTTCAAACCCAGTGGCACCAGTCATCCCACAGAGAGCAAAGTAAATGCCCAGGATCAGTGGCTGGATTGCTAAAATGCAGCAGAAATGAGGCACATCACACATCTGTAGAAAGACAAGCACGCAGGGTCAGGGCTGTAGCGTCCCACCACCACTAAGGGATGAAAAGCTAACATTTGTCTGCAAAGGAAACAACACAGACAGCTTGTGAAAACCACTTCAATAGAGTCCTGTAATCCTGCCCAAGACCTGATAGATAGGACCACCCACTCCCATGAAGGTACTAGGCACTGTGTACCTGGGAATCAGTGGGGGGGGGGATTTCATTTCACCTAATTTCAGATGCCTACAAGGTAGATCTGACCACCCTCATGCTCTTCAACAGATGGCTTTTTCTGACCTACTTCAGCAGCCTATTTTAAGATACTCAGAATTATACTTTGGATATAAAAATATGTATAAATAGAAAAGGTAGCTACAGAGGCCAACTCAGGTAGAAATGCCAATGCACCGTGCATCTACTTTTGATCATAGGTATCTCACCCAAGTGGCAGATGAAAATAAGCTCAAATTTAAGTAGGATTATTTTTAAAAACCTATAGAATGGCACATAGTCCAGCTCAGATTCTTTTGTTTTCAACATCAATATATACCTTTCATAAATCATGGAATCATTTGAGTCGAAAAGAACCTTTAAAGGCCATCTAGTCCAACCCTCCTACAATGAACAGGAACACCTACAGCTCCATCAGGTGCTCAGAGTCCCATCTAGCCTGACCTTC
>JAOWBP010002392.1:60925341-60936164 GCA_028571105.1 Tragopan temminckii
AGCTCAAATATAAGTAGGATTATTTTTAAAAACCTATAGAATGGCACATAGTCCAGCTCAGATTCTTTTGTTTTCAACATCAATGTATACCTTTCATAAATCATGGAATCATTTGAGTCGAAAAGAACCTTTAAAGGCCATCTAGTCCAACCCTCCTACAAGGAACAGGAACACCTACAGCTCCATCAGGTGCTCAGAGTCCCATCTAGCCTGACCTTCAGTGTCACCAAGGACAGGGCATTCACCACCTCTCTGGGCAACCTGTGTCAGTGTCTCACCACGCTTATCATAAAAATCTTTTTCCTTCTATCCAATCTATATAATCTAAATGTAGTGCAACATCATTTAGCCACAATACAGAGCTGATATTTAGGACCACAAGGAATGTTTCCATTGAAAAAGATGTTAACTAAATTGAGGTTTTTTTATATAGTCCTGCTTATCTGTGGAGAAAAAGTTCATGTTCCCATTTTGCTCTGGGCATAGAGGGAATCAAAGAGAAAGGAAGAGTTTCTCCCTGTCTTCTTGGTCTCTTTTTCTGGTCAACTCTATACCTAAAACACCCTCTCAGCAGTCAGCTGGTGTCATGTTCAGAGCTGACTTATGGCCACTCTACGCTTTCTGCTGCTACCTCCTCTCCTCTTCTTTGGTGTTTCTGGCACATTTGTTTTTACAAACACAGTTCAGCCAAAATGATATCCTGACCCCAGGTTTTCTACTGCTGCTGGTGAAGGAGCTTTGGGTTTCTTCTGAACCTCACACAGCAGTTTTGGGTTTCTGAAGAGCTCAGTACAGCTTTTTTCTTAAGAAATAGCTTACATTACTTGAATTCAGTTATATCTGTCCGGAGGATGGCTGTAAAAGCCAGCATTTTCAATGATATTTTGCAGAAGTGGGGTAAAACAAGAAGCAGAGTTTGTCCCCCTCATCTCAGCCTCCTCCTGAATGGTCCTGGAACAGACCCTACTTTCAATTACTTCCTATTTTGCCAGACTTTAACTGTGTGGGCTGAAATGTTATGCTCCGGATATCTGCTTCAGGGTAAACGTTTCAAGTCAATTCAAGACAAAACATTGCAGGTTTTGTGCAGAAGGCAAGGGGAAAAAATGCATTCTTTTGCCCACGTTAAGCAAGCAGCTCCAGGAGTGAGGCTGAGGAAACGTGGTTTCACCTCAACATGCGCCCTTTGGCTGCTAATACCAACCCCCTGCAATCACCCCGATTTTCCCCCTTCTGTTCAGTCCTAGCAGAAAAGCAACTTCCTGGTTTGTCCCATATGCTTACAAACTGGCCAACCAGCATAACGTACTGACAAACTGAATGGAAATATTCCAGCTACTTCTCTTGCTTTTTGGGGGACATTTACCTGCATCTCTATCCTCTACCCAGCTGCCAAGTTCCATAGAACTCGCAGGAACTTCATTATATTGGACCTCTCCTTTCAAAAATGATTTCATAGAATCAGAATCATAGAATGGCCTGCGTTGAAAAAGACCACAATGATCATCAAGCTTCAACCCCCTGCTATGTGCAGGGTTGCCAACCAGCAGACCAGGCTGCCCAGAGCCACATCCAGCCTGGCCTTGAATGCCTCCAGGGATGGGGCATCCACAATCTCTTTGGGCAACCTGTTCCAGTGCGTCACCACCCTCTGTGTGAAAAACTTCCTCCTAATATCTAACCTAATTCTTTTTGAAATTTGCCTTGTAATAAAAAGAAGAAAAGATAGGTAGGTGCAGGGAATGATCACATAATTGTTTTGTGTTTTTGTTTTTTTTTTCACTAAGTTTAAAATAATTGTCAAACTTTTATTAGTAGCATTACAATTCTACCCATAACACATTCAACAGCATGTATATCAACATGTACATCATTACTTTGGGGAAATGAACATGAAAATAATGTGGAAGACAAAGTCTGTTGGGACAAGGGCAAAGATTTCAGCACCTTTGAGCAGATTTAAGTCAGACCCAGAAAGAGGAACTAGACTTGGTCAATCATCTTAATTTGGCATTTGTTTTGAAGAAACAAAACAATGAAAACAACCTAAATTGTCCACAAAGACAGCCTTTTCCATAGCATCTCTAGGCTCATCCTTTTTTTCTTCAATGAAATAAAAATAAAAAAATAAAAAAATAAAAAAATAAAACATCTATTTACATCTATTAGTAGGATGAATTGTATTGAAATGGACAGTTGTGGCAATGTGGGGAAGGTGCTGAGGTGTAGGGATTATTTGCATGAAGATATTTTGAGAACCATAGAATTGAACCATAAAGAAGCTGTAAACAAAGATGGTTAAAGACTGTAATAAATTCCGTGTTTACTGCTTTGCTGGCACCCGCAAAGGCCTATATATTCCTGGCAGTGACAGAAGAGATGGTTTCTGGGGAAAAATCAGAGCATTGTCTGCCAAGTTTAATGGCTTTAAGAAGCCCAGTCCAGGTGATCATGGCAGGGGATTGATCTGACATATGGAACACAAAAGCAGCCTCCAGGATTCCACCTTCACCCTATGACTTTGGAGGGGGCACAAGAGTACAACTTCCTCCAGCAATCTGGTATTCATTTGTGGATGGGAAAACTACAATGAACAACTGTGACAAATGAGGATAAGATGGGCTGAGGAAATGTAAGAGAGGACCTCAGCTTCACCTCAATATGAGAAGGAAAAAAGGCACTCATTTTAGCATTTGTGATGGTTGCAGTAGGGCAATAGAAGCAAAGCAGGTACAAGATGCCCTGACAGTCCATGCAAGCAAGAACAAGGTGTGAACACAACACCAGCTGCTGCCTCAGTTCATTTTGAAGTGAAGGCTTATAAATTTGATTTGAGCAACTGCAGAGAAGATATTGTTACTCAAGGACATGTAATACATCACCTTGCACTGAAGCCAGCAATACCTATTTTCTTTCATCACCTCACTTGTATGCAATCATTTCCTTGCAATGCATGAAAATAAAAAAGTCAACAAGAGTCTAAGGACATTGGAGAGTCTAAGTTGAAGAAATGTTATATATAATATGAAATGCCTGGTAGTTTGCAAGTTCACTGCCTAGACCAGAACAGATATTTCCGTGTAAAAAGAAAAAAGAGCTACATGACATCTTCTGGACATTCATAATGGGGTAAGAATTTTTGACAGTTTTTGCTGTGGGCCTTTAGGTTCACATGAAGCAGGTAGATGAAATTGCCAAGAAAAAACGTGTATTGACCATTTCCCCCCTTACACTACTTGTGAAGAATACCAAGAAGACAACTGGCCCTAGCTGGTCATCCAACTTCTATAATGAGCCACAGAATCATACTACACAAAACCACTGCTCTGCATGTTTTATTTTGGCCAATGAAACATCCACAGATTATTTCAAAGTTGGAGAACAGAACTGCAGCATTATCAATTCTTCTTCCACCAGCCTGTCCATTGTCACAAGGAGCACACAGGCAGGCTTTTTCATATGCCCCTAAGTGTCTGAGATGCTCATCAATATGAATAATTCATCCTCCCAGTGTTGCATGTTGCTCCTTGGCTACTGCATAAACTTCCTGAATACAATAACATGCATGCAATTACCAACAGCTCTAAGGTTAGCATAAATCAAAGTGAGAAGTCAGCTGCCACGGGCACTTCAGATGCAGTGCCCATGTCTCAAATGGAGCTAAGTTAAAGCAATAACCTCATCCAAGTCCCTGAATGGGACATGGCTTGTAATCGGTTGGCACAAAGCTACATTGTGCCATGAACTGCACCTGCTTCTAGAGTTGCTGGAGCAGCAGCAAACAGAGATGCCACCTGGCAAGATGGCATTTCCTGAAGCCTGCAATGACGAGGCAAAAAAAAAATAAAAAATCCCAACAAACAGATGGTGTTTGCAGGGATGGGAACTATATGGAGACAACAAAGGGCATTACAGCAACAACAAATACACTGCTCTCAGCCCTCTCTAAACTGTCACACACATCCTTAGTGGGTGGTAAAGACAGGCTGAAATTCAGGTGCCTTCTCTCCCCGGAGAAAGGGATCTTGTTTTTCAAGTTCATTGCTCCTCAAACTGTATAAAAAAAGATTAGAATCACAAAGACCCACTGAGCAGTGTCTGTCCCTGAGCATAAAGAGAGCAAAAAATAAACCCCAAGGACTGACACTGCTAGAAATGGGACATCTGCAAAGGGATGTAAATGTGACTGTGCCCCCAGATCATGGCTTATGGGCTTGAAAAGCAGAAACACATTGACTGAAAGCAAGCAATTTGTGCCAAGAAGAATATAAAGTATGGGAATACAAGAAGCGGGGAGGTGGTCAAATTTGTAAGAGCAAAACAGAAGTTTGTTTCTTCCAACAAGTCCATTGCAAAACTTGGAAGTAACAAACAAAGAGAGGTGTCTCTGCCATGAGATACTGGTTCTGACAGGGTCCAGCTCCAGTTGCAGCCATCAGATACAGACTGAATGGTCTGAAAGGTTTACTTCCTAAACCACATTGGTTTTGCCCTGAAACATAACAGTTTATGTCCTTCCCATAGCACTTGTTTATCTAGTCTTCAAAGTGTTTTGACTATGATGCTGGATGGCCCTGCATCTACAGAAATAGCTCAATCTTATTTCCATACAGCCAATTATTTCTTGTCATGACCCCAGGATTTCACAATAGGGTTGAAATAATAACTGCATCTCAAAAACCTGAAAAAGCTTTACGAATCATGGAAGAGATGCTACCTCTCTTGGCAGGAGATACCTCAACTTCATGCCTAAGGAACTTCCAAAGCAGCAGTCTCCCTGGACACTGAAGTTATCTTCCCATGGGAATAAGCAGAAGGAGAGGCACAGCATCCCAAGGACCTAAGGATCAACCGGGAAAACTCAGACATCTCAAATCATTCACACAAAAGCAAGAATCTGCTCATAAATGGCAAGAGGCTCTAAAGATTATTCATGAACCACTTTCCTGAGGAAGGAGTCCATTGCTTCTTAACCACTGTCGGTGTCTTTGCCCAACAGACATTTCAAGATGAAAATTTGGGCCAGTCTGACCACCTCCAAGGATTGCAAGTCACACAGTTGTGTTGTTGTTAGCGGTCCAGGAGGGTCAGTGCCCTTGTCTCAGACAGAAAGTCTTTGCTCACTGACATCCATTTAGAGAGGCAATCAGAAAAGAGAAAGACCTCCTTGAATAAGAGGTATGGACAAGATGGTATCCAGAGGCCCCTTTCAACCTTGGCCATCCTGTGATTCTGTGAAGACCAGTTTCCTTTCCCATGTGTCACAGAACATCATTTTGCATGTTTTCCTTGTCTCATCTTCCTTTAATAAGAATATTCATTTATTGTCATCCTCACTCACTCCACATGCCAGACACAGAGTCTTTCTGCTCAGGATTCACACAGACCAAAGTCAGCTATCATCTACAACTTCGGACACAGTCTGGGAGAGACATTTCAGACTTGTCTGGGTAAAAGAACCAACACTGAAACATTCATTGTTCTTCCCAGAAGGATGCCAAAACTTTCCGTATCAACTCAGTAGATCTCCTGATCCTGAAAACGTTTTACATCCTTCCAGCATAACTGCTCGATGCTGAGGTCACATGTAATAAACAGATGAGTATCTTGTCCAAGATTTAAGCTTCTCCTCAGTCAGGGCAAACTTAAAGACAGCTTTTCTCTTCTTTCTGTCTCTGCAGAATATCATGCTCTATTGTTGCTGTGTTAAACCTCCAGTAGTTTCAGTTCAGTGCAGTGAGACCAGGGTGAGTGACCCAACAGAAGTTAAAGAAAAAGAAGGTCTATGAGATGGAGAAATGAAAGGATAAAGAAAAGAAGATTCAAACAGGGAACACTAGACAAAAAAAAAATCTATACAATTCATGGAGGGGGAAAAAAACATTAAAAACAGAAGAGTCTTGGCACAAGTGCAAATGTTAAACTATCACAACCTCAAAATGGATCCAGTCACATTGCCAGATGCAACACAGGAATAGTTCAGATCCAGAAAAGAGCTTTCCAGCTTCTATCTATTTCTGGGATAATCAGTACCGTGGGGGAAAGGGAAATAGAAACACTATAAAGTTTATCTAGGGGATGGAAACACACCCAATACTTGTGTGAGAAAAGAAAATGTGCTACTATCTAGCATGTGTACTGCAGGAATGGCCACAGAGCTGGGTGGGGATCAAGGCCTTTTGAGCTAAATTGCATGAGTGCACATGAAGGGGCTGAAGAGAAAATGTTCTCTCACCATCTGCTCTGACAACATCTGAACCGAATTTGCAAGGGCTGAGGGCTCTTTTTTTTTATTATTCCTGAACAACTCAGAAACAAGTGAAAAGTCTCCTATGCTCCATAAAGCAAAATTCAGCAAACATGCCTGAAACGTTACTGAGCTCAGGTGAAGTGTGCCAATTCACCACCACTGGAGAACTGGGTTTCTAAAACAGTTTAAAGAAGACCAGATTGTCCCAGATGTGAATATGTTGCAATTCACTGTTGGGAGAAGCAGTACAGGACTAGATGGCAAACTTGACTGTTAATGTAGCTGGTACCTATAAGCATCTAAAAGAATTAAAATTCATTGCATCTGCATTTCACTTCCCTGTCCAAGCTGTCCTGACTCCACATTATTACCTCAATGAAGGAGACTCGTCTTCCCATTCTGGATGGCACATCTAAATTTAGACATAGATCACACCAGCTCTCTTTGCAGCCAGTGAAGAAAAAGAGGCTTTCCTTAGGAGATCAGTTGCAGGCAACTATTTCATGATGTCCCATTTCCTATTGACTCTATTGACTGTTCTATTTCCTTAGCCTCCAGCTCACACTGTAAGTATCATCACTTGGCTAGATAAATCCCAGCCTGTATGTCTCTCTATTTCAAGGAGCTCAGCTTCCAATCAAGACTTTGGTAATACAACATAGATAATGTTAGGCAAACTGAATAACCTGAGTCACTGCATCCATGGCCACAGATTATTTAAGGACTCAGCTTCTAACCTGCAGCATAGCTAGGAAACCACTAAGAATCAGGAACCCAAATGCCTTTGTGGATCTAGATCCAAATTTCTTGCTTACGAGAAGTGCAACAGCAATGAACTCTACTGCTTTCCATGGGCTCCAGAGCAGTTATTGTGGTTTCAGACTCCCTCTGATATCCGCTGCTACAGATCTGCTGACCTCAGTGGTCCCTGATTGCAATCCATGTTTGGGGCAGGATGAGAATTGGTACCATGGCCTTTTCCCGCTCCCAAGAACCAGCCTATAATCAGAAGCTGGCAAACCTCAGAGGGTTTGGCATGTCATCCAAAAAAATTCATATGAAAACATTAAGGAAAATAGCTGGGATCCAAATCTGCTAAGAGCAAACAGGGCTTCTTAGCAGGGCAGAATGTGCTAGCAACAATGGGTATTTTGTGGTATTTTACTTTGAGCTCCAACCAGAGCCAAGGAGTGCACACCATCTGCAGATAAAGTTTAGAATGCAATGAACTTTTTTTTTTCTGCATACCAGGGTTTAAAAAAAAAGTCTGGGAAAAGGGTTGTCACTTGTATCTATTCAGATATAGCTAGTTAGTCACTAGTGACAACTTACACTGAGACACGTTCAAAACACAAACCAACCGTTTGATAAGGATTTTAGAAAGTCTGAATAGCATGGGTTTTTTCTTTCCTCTCCAAATCCTTCCCTTCTCCTCACTTCTCCAGGGGTCCCAGATCCCTCCAGAAATAGGAGTGCCAAAATACGAATACAGTCCATCCTGCCAGGTTCCCTCAAAGCAATGAGTACAGTTGCTCTTCTTTTCCTGCATCATGATTTTGCCGAGGTCTCTGCTCACTTGAATTCCTGTTGTCTGCCCGGGATGCACAGATGCACCTCCCTGGTTATCAAGACAAATTAATCTGCCAACATGTATTGACTGTCCCAACCAGGGATAAGCAGACCTCTGAGAGGTAGTGGCTACTAAAGCTGGAAATAAATATCATCTTGCTGGACATATGGCCCCAAAGAGGGACTCATGTATTCCACAACTTGTCAGTAATTTTAGATCTAGATAAAGCAATCTAATAAAACCTCTTCGTCCTACAAAATTGACTCTTCTTTCAATATCACGTTTCAGGCACACAGGGGTCTAGATTTTGGACTATAAAATAGGAGTCCTCAAGATACAGGCAAGGGGGGCACCCAGGTGGTGCTTCCACAGATGAAGCCAGATGAACCCAGATGTCTCCCACCAAAGTCAGAGAAAATTATAATTTTCCCCCATTATTGGTAGAGAGTAAGGATCACCTTTAAACCCTGCCCACATTTGGAGGTGGATGCAAGAAGTCAGGCTGAGGGGAATTGTCCGGTGGATTTTGGTGGCCTCCTCAGCCAGTGAACATTTCTGGCTTGTCAGAATTTCCATGACTCCAGTTGTTTCCTCTAATTGTGAAGGTGAATGCACACATGTACAGCAGACACTCCTGCCAGCCTGATAAGATTAAGCAAAATTTTAAACAGCGTTATTCTAAGAGAGAAATCAAAAAACCCAAGTTTGCCTTCTTCCCCTCGCATCCTCTCTCGGAGTGTGAGTAGTATGGGCAGAAAAGAAAGCCTCAGGCATTTCTAAGTATTATTTTAAACTTCTGCTTGGCCATAGCTAGGAAATGCTGCAAAGCTGTGCTAAATACTGAGAATCACTGAGTGCAGAATGGTTCATTGAACTGGGCCGAGCCAAGCAACAAATTAGAGCCTGCATAGCTGCTGAAGAGTCATTTCATCTTTATCATTTTAAGTCAATTCTTCCTTTAATTAAACAGTTTATTTTGCAGGATAAAGAGGGGATTACAAATGTCATTACTTGGGAATTTTCAAACAATTATTGTTTTGCAAAATCTTTCTCTGGATATCCAGTGATTCTTATATGACGGGGTACTGATAAATGAGCATTTGTAGATACGGAAAGGTCCTCTGGGCATGAAGGAAGGCCTGTGTAAACACCAAATCATTTGAAATAAGTAACAAGTGGACTTCAGAAGGACAAGGATTAATCCCACTGCCTTCTCCTGATTTCTGGAACTTTTTCTCTTCCATCTTCCCATAGCTGTCATGATCTCGTATCACAAAGATGTTGCTGCATCCCAGCAGAGAGTTAAAAATGAGTACCTACAATTAACAGCAATAATACAAATAACTCTGATAGACGTAGACATCACATTACTCAGAGATAAAAACACCACACAAGCTGGAAAACAACTTTGCACCAACCAGGTTAAATGACTGCCAAACTATTCTTTTCACCACTGAAAGATCATGGAGAATGGGAGAGGTGCATGAGGACTGGAGGAAAGCCGGTGTCAATGCAGTCTTCAAAAAGGGCAAGAAGGTAGAGGTGGAAAACTACAGGCCAAGCAAGTAGAAGAAAAGGAGATTATGAAGTCTTTCTTGGGAGATATTCAAGACCTGTCTGGACACTTTCCTGTGTAATCTACTCTAGGGAATCTGCTTTAGCAATGGGGTTGGACTTGATCTCCAGAGGCCCCTTCTAACTCCTACAATTCTGTGATTCTGCAATTCTGTTAAGACTAAGAAATAGAGTTCTTCTTCATGGCAGCTGATCCTTAATTCTGACGTACATAGAATATGTTCACTCTGCTTCTGTCATGAGCAGATTAATAGACATGAGTTTAGATAAGCAGAACTTTGGTATAAAAACACACAGGACTCCCAACAATTCAGCAAGAGGTTTTTCCTTGCATTCTCTGTGCTTCTAGGTCTGTTCGTTTTTCTCTCCACTTAAAAGAACTCCAGAATAAGATTGATTCATAACCAGAAAATAAATCCAGAGGGTGTCAAAGGGCTGCTGGAAAAAAAAGTGCACAATGCTGCAAAGACCTCTTGAACATTGTGAATCCAAAACCAGAGTCAACAAGTTGAGTGATGCATGGACATGGCTTAAATGAACAAAGCATACTGTGGGACATCTATGTGTTAGGCTCAGAGGATAATAGATCATTGCTGTTTTTATGTAATTATGGTTACCTCAAAGGAATTTAGTACTACAGATTAACGTATGGAGATATTTTCACCTTCTTCAGAAAAGAAACTGCCTCAACATATACTACATCAAGAGAGAGTAACAGAATCACTAGGACCAGCTGAAACTCAGGGAAAACTTGACACAAAGTGATAGAAAATGGCTGAAAACAATCCCAGGACAACTGTAGCACCTCCTGCCACCCCAAGAGGAAATTTAAAGTTCTTCCCACAGATCCCCATAGTAGATCCCACAGCTAATATTACTAGTGCTTTCTTGTCTTTGTACTCCTCCTAACATTCAAACTGATTTTCTCCTGTCATTTATATTCACTGCTTCCTGTCTCAGCTTCATACATAGGCAGCATGTAATTAAGAAACATTTAGGTCTTCATAGTCCTGAATCATGGAGTATCAACCGGACTAGATGTGAATTATTATTCTGTTGTAATCAGAAAAGTGAGCATGAAACATCTCCACTTGACCTGAAGGAAACGCAGATCTGGGGTCTCAGGCCTGTAGCAAGCAGCCAAGTAACTTGACAGCTCTTATATCCCTTTGTTCTGGCAGTAACAAATGCAGAAACTTGAATAAATTGCACTCTTGAGTTTATCTCATGTAAAAGAAGAAATAAGGATTGACTGATTAATCAAAGAGTTCAGAGGAATATTTCTGGTCTAGGGGGCAAGATCCTGAGCGTATATATATATCTTTTCCTTTCCTTTTTTCTTTCCTTTTTCCTCCTCTTCTCTTCTCTTCTCTTCTCTTCTCTTCTCTTCTCTTCTCTTCTCTTCTCTTCTCTTCTCTTCTCTTCTCT
>JAOWBP010002392.1:60936264-60973122 GCA_028571105.1 Tragopan temminckii
AATTCAATTTCTCCTTTTTCAGCCCAGGGAAGAAGAAAGAGCCTTAACCGTGCCTGATTTTCACCAAAGGAGTAGATGAGGCTCTGTCTATGGAGACTGTAAAGCAGAAGATAGACATGTGAAGTGAGAGAAATGAAAACAAGGAGCCCACTTATCTTTTGGGATATTTTGCTTTTGGTTCAGTGCACTACTATATTATTTTTCCAAATTGAAATAACACAGATATTGGTAAGGACAATCCAGTTCCTGTCAGTGTAAGTATTCAGTGATATAGCTCTGGCATTATTGTTCATACTGCTTATTTTACTAATTCCTTGTCCTAGCCCTCCCCTGCTAACTTCAGTCACCTGTACTGTCTGACTTAACTGTGAGATTCCTGAGACAGGTACCCAAGAAGTGAGATTTGTCAGATTTGTCAGATCTCCCATATGGATTTAATTTAGCATATTTTATATTAATAAGTGCTTCCTACCTTCAGATCAGGACCCCTGTGAGACACCCACTGTTATGAATAAGTTGGTCTCCAGTTTTACAAATACGGCCCCAAAATCTTGTGGGTGGACAAGAATCACATTTTTCAGAATACTGCTAAGGGTTACAAGGTGTTGGTTATTTTGGTGCTTTTCCCATGCCAGTTCACAGCAGCACCATGTACTCAGGCCTCTGGGAGCCCTTGGCTGTTGGACTCATTTAATTGTGAGTACAACTGATGTCAATTTGTTGTTTCACTAAGCAGGGCACCCTGCCAATTCCTTCTGTGACAAACTGATTTGAACGCTATTAGATTCTCATTGCTACTGCAGTGCATTAAGTACTTTATTGTTGAAATATGTGCAATGGCACTAATGATGGATTTACTGTTCCCCTGAGGTGTGCAAGTGGGGAAAAATACCCAGACCTTAGAGAAACACAGCATCTCTCCTGTAGCTGGGTACACAAGTATTTTGTCCTGGAAAGGCCCATTTGAACCTTTAGGTACAGCGGGGTCCAAAGCCCCAATTTGAGATGCTGCTGACAGTGATGAGGAGTAGATAGGTCTGTAAAATGAAGGAGGAAAGGTACATGGTCTGGCAGCTCAAAGATAGCACGTATTTTGAACCATCTGTCATCTCCAGGACTTAAACATGATGATAGCTCCTCAGTCAACTGAAGATGAACAATAGTGGGTGATCTACATTTGTCAGGTATCCTCACCTGTGGGACAGGACATGGCAAGGATTTGTCTCACTACAATGACATAGAAGAATTACATTGCTATGTGACACCCTAAGTGGAAAGGTGGCTCTTTTCAGGAGCACTTAACATTAATGAGCATCAAAGATGGCAAATGAAAAAGGCAGTGGGTATCTCATTCCCTACTACCTCTGCTATATTCAATATTTCAAATAAATTTTTGTTTATTTTTCCTATTCCTTTTGCTTGTAGTAAGTTGATACACAGTTTGGAAGTCAACCTTTGGCCGCTTCACTGTTTTAATTTTAAAATTTCAGTGTCTCAAGACCCTTACTTTGTCTTCCAATGTTGATCAGTCAGCACTTTGGCATCTGCCATAGCAACACTTGGTCCTACATGACTGAGTGAGGAAGGCACCAAGCATCCCCAGGTGGATGACAAGAAAGAGAGGGCTTCTTTCAGGAAACAATTTTAGCATGGGTATAATTCACAGTGAAGCTGAGCTGAGCATACACTTAAAGGATTTTCTGAATAAGGACAGACGCATGACCATGCTTAAGAGATTTCCTGAATCATTCCATAGGATGGCTTTTTACTGGGTTCTATAAGATTTGACTGGAAACCAGAAACCCTTTTCCTAAGTTTTTGTGGGTTGTATATTTGTTCAAACTTTCCCGGTGTTGGGGGGTAGAACAGCATTTAAGCATGAAGAAAATGAATGAAACAAGATACCAATTGAAAACAGAGACTCCATCATGGAGAAAATGGTCATTTAATTTTTCTTTCATTTGTTATTAAATTCAAGAAAGCAATAAAGTAATAAAAAATACAACTACCCAATTTCATTAGGTGGTTGAAATAAATGTATATCATCAATGGAGATATTAGGTTGCATGAGTGTCATCACCAAGCTTTTTTAATGGCCTTCCACTACCAAAGGGCTGAGAGTTTCACTCTGGGTGCACAGCCCCAGCTCCATTTAATTTCAGTGGACACATGCTCTCCATCTGTGTGTCTGGGATACTTCCTACCAAATGTTTCAAAGAGGAACATTTCCCACATGCGTTCTTCTGAGCTGTCAGAAACAACCCTGTAATTTATTGATTTGACCTGATCAAGTAAAGTGGGTTCAGCTCCAACCAAAGCAGTTTTAATAAAAATTGGGTACAGTGCACAAGAAACTTTGTGGAAGGCTTCTGAAATAAGGTGCAGAAGTAAAATGCTTCTGGCAATGTGCTCCCACAGTCTCAAGCAAAGAGAACGGTGCAAAGGAATGAATTGCTGTGTGGAGCAAAGCTGCAGTAAGTGAACTTTTGGGCACTTAGCCTGCTCCAGAGGCAAAGCCAAACACCTTTAAGTCCATGTAGGAGCAAGCAACGTCTCCTTCTGCAGCTCTGAAGGAAAGACTTGCTGAACTGAGCTTGTAGGATGACTTGCAAAGATATGACTGCTTGTGGACATTGGGGTTTGGCTGGCTACAGGGCAATTGTGCTTTACGTGTATATATGTGCTGCTTATAAAAGATCTCACTCTCTACTTTCTGTAATAAAAACACACGTGGCAAAAAATTCACTCTGATGAGGAAGTTTGCAGCAGAGCCTAATTGCACCTCATAATGGTTCTTTGTACATGAAGTGAAATCTGAACTTGCCATTTCTTACAGCGTTTCCATGGGAAATGTGTTGTAATAGTGTATAGCAAGGGAACTAAGCATTTTCTAAAACATGCAGGATTTATTTTTGAATTCATATACAGGTACACTTGACATATTTTACTGATACACTTTTTTTTGCTCAGAGCTTTGCTCTGTAGATGTGCCATGGCAATATTCATGTCTAATTATTTAATATTTTTATTGGGAGAATTATGCCCACAGCTTCCTTCCTGGCAGGTACAGAGGTTTGGGCATCTGTCTGGGACATCTGTTCATTTCTAGCTGCAATTTTGAGCATAGTGCTTTGCTGTCTCACTCCAGAGTCTACTTGAGCAGGTCTTTTATGTAGACTTATCTTGAAAAAGTAATTAAAAAATTAGGGGGAAATGTTTTAAAACATTAATGTAAATGAAATTTTTCTTCTGTGTTTCAAAGAGGCCTGATCTAAACTTGATTCTTTTTCTGTGTTGGCTTCAGTGAAGTTGCTCCAGGATTACATCAGAGTCACTCAGCCTCATCTGGGAAATGGATATTTCATGCACTCTGTTGCTAGTCAAAAGCCTCTGTCCTAGGAAAGGGATGAAGAAGACACACTTATCTACAAAAACAGACCCCTGCAAATCTGTCCTTTGAGGACTCTGGGAGCTGTGGAACTCCGAGCTGATAAATGAAGGAGGTTGGCTTGTTCTGGAATGTGAGGTTGATAACTTCATGAGGAAAGTCCCAAACTGCTTTATATATCACACTGAAGTGCCTGGTAGAGTGATTAGGAGTTTGGTTGCTCCACATGGACCCTCTGTAATTAAAGAAGAGATTGAGAGGCACATTCAAATCCATCCTCTGCACTCCACTGTCTTTATCAACCATGGTGAAAGCCTGGGATTATTAATATATCAATATGGGATTATTACTATATTATTGCAGGTACTTGTACACGGATCTAAAACAATTTAACAGTGTGGACGAAACCTTTATCTATATTTAAGATATGTTCTTGAGACAAAGCCTATTCAGAGCTGCATTCAGGAATTCACTGTAGCGCAAAATGATGAGGCTGTTGAATTTAATAATTTACTGTCAGGCATATTTAGATTTCAAAGGTTGGATTTATTTTTATTAATTAGCTCTCCCTGTTGACCACCAAGGACAGAATTCTCTCTCATGTAGACACCAGTAACGAATCTTCACATAAATAGCCAACGTAGTCAGACCTGACAGAGAGTGGCTGGGAGGTGCAGAGCTCTAATTACATTACAGATGATCTGAGCCTGAATTATTGTTATTTTTTGCTACATGAATAGTCCATGAATACGATACTTATATTTACTCGGTGATCTCATGAAAGAATTACTGTTCTTTCATTCTGGCAGCACTGCCAGGGGGCTCAGTCCTGTACAAAGATGAAGAAACATGCAGCTCCAGTAACATGAAATTCTGAACACATCCCACACTTTAAACTAGCAAATTTGCTTTCACCAAATAGCTGAATGTTTGCTGTCAACAATCTTTCACGCTTAGATAATTCAGCTCTTGAATATTCACAGAAAGTGGTTGTGGTCAAGTCCAAATTCATGTTTCAACCTAAATGAATGTAAAAAGTCTGGTTTTCCTCCCACCCTCACCCTGCATATTCATGCGCTATGCACTGAAGCAGCACACTTCCTCATCCACCTAATTTCCACTGAGTTTCAGGTATGTGCTCATGTTGAACAGCTACTTACATATGTTTTTCTTGAATGAAGGAGCACAGATCTGGCCCCAGAACCAAAGAGAGTACAGTTTGAGTGAAATTCCCAATGTTTTCTGCCTATGCATTCAGTTGGACAGTTGTGACTGGGCTCCCTGCATTGCCAGTGGAAGAGATTGAGCTGCCCATAAACAGGTACATCACACTGAAGATCACCCTCTGCCCCTTGCCATGCGTACAAAGTGAGCTGAAGGAACCAGCTAGGAATAGGTACTTGATTTTGAAGGAAACTTAGTTTAGGGAGATGAACCCCACCCTATACTTGGTTAGCACTCAGAACAGAATAGGCTGGAGATATTCCAGCTCCAGCTCAGTTTGAGTTGTATCTATTTTCTATATTCAGTTATTAATGAGAAAATACGGAAGTTGTGATGTTTCTGTCTTATACTATCATTCCTGAAAGAGAATGCTGTATGCTCTAAGCTCCAGAAAGGGTTTATTAAAAAAAAAACTTTGCTTATTCTTGACGCTTTTCATAGAAATGTACATTTTTATTTACCTGAGTTAAGTTCTGGATTCTGCCCAGGTTTTTCTCTTTGGCCTCACTAACAGTGGGTTTCTGTCTGTCCCTACAATCCATCTGTGTTCTGTCCAGAGAAATGCTTTCCCAGAGCAAACCCCGTGTTTGTGGAAGATCTTGCCTTTGGAACAGGGGTCCATGATTTCTCATGGTTGAGTTCAGTGATTAAAACGGCACCTACTTCAATCCACCTGTGGAAACAAACAGCGCTGCAGCTGTGGGTTTGCTATTAAAATGAAACACCACACTCTCTGAAATACAGGGCAGGAGGCTGGATGTTCGTGATAACACTCAGGGTGGGTAGTTCCTTCTGCACAGGGAGTCCATCCTGCCTTCCAAGCACTCATTTACCAGACACACCCCTGAGACAGACATCACAAGCTCCTGATGCACCGGTGGGGCAGAAGAAATACAGAAGAAACTCTGATTTTAGTTATAGGTGCTTATGCTGAGATCCCTCTAATGTTGGGAACGTTATGCCAACCTCACACCAAGTCCCAGAAATTGAGAACTGCAGCTGGTTTATTTCTGCAGCAATGTCTCTTCCACCTTGCCCATTATACCTGTGATTTCACCATGACCACATACTGACTTTTGGCGTCAGTATGTTCCTACATTTGAAAGTGCCTTCGAAATTGAGGACTCCTGTGGTTTTAGGATTCCTTTTTCCCTTTATAATGGAGATGGACAGGAATGATGTGTGGGTTTGTAACACAAGTTGTGATGGGAGTCCTTGTTTTCTATTTTTTTTTAAATTATTATTATTATATTTTTGCTACAGTATTGCTCTGGCTGCCCGTGCCTGCTGCACTCATGTGATTTTCAGTCACCTCATGACACAGCATAGCAGTAAAATTCAAATAGTGATCTCTGTTATGAAAATTGATATGAAATTGATATTTTTTCCATTTTACTTATCCAATGCACGATACAAGAAAGATGAGGTACACTAGTTGGAAATGCCCAGGGAAGTGGTGAAATCACCATCCCTTTAGGTGTTCAAGAACTGTGGAGATGTGGTACTTAGGGACCTGGTCGGTGGGCATGATGGGGATGGGTTGGTGTTGGACTAGATGATCTCAGTGGTCTTTTCCAACTTTAATGATTCTATGAAAAGGCTTAATGCCATCCAGCTGGGCTTCATGAAGTTTTAAATGATTTCTTTTTCTTTTTTCCCATTGGGCACCACAAGCATATCCAAAATAAAAGTCTACATTTCAAGGGCCTGGTGAAACACTCAAGCCAAGAAGAAAACCCTGTTTAGTGGCAATCGGTTCTGATTTGGGATGTTCATGGGATTTTATATCTCTTACAGTCTGAATTAGCCAATTCAAGGTGAAAAATCAGTGAATAAATGCATTTATTTTGACTCAGATTAGCTGATATACTTCAACACTTGCAGTGAATTGGGATCTATAGCAAAAAACCTCAACTACCATCACCGTCACCAACAGAAAAAAATAACACAGAACTACATTTTATTAATTACTCTTTCAGACTGACTTGATTCACATGGCTTTGATAACCTGGCTTGACAGCAGAACAAGTGGGGGAAGATGGGTTCAGCTTGGAAATGTTCTTCCCACAGGAACAGATGCATAAGCAAAAATAAAGTTGAGAAGTGAGGACCTAAAGGATGCCCTGCTTGGCAGAGTACAACTTTGTTTTCTTCGGCTAGCAAATACAAAAATATGAACCCTCTGCTCCTCAGATGAAGGGCAGAATGCAGAGCTGTAAACAGGAGCACCAGTATTAGCCTTGTTAAAAATCAGAGCCTTGTGTGCAAACCACTGGTAGGTAAATAACTCTCTAGTTCACGTGTCTGAGAAAAATGATAGAAGGCCAGAATTAATTAGTAGAAGGTATTGACTGTGGAAAATGGCTAAGTGTCATGCTGAAGGCTTGAGTGTGAATACTTTATTAGTCTGTTCTGAGATGTTCTGCACTGAGGCTCAGAGATGTTCACAATGTTGGAACAGCTGCATCTTAACTCTGATTCTTAGATTTACTTGAATAAATATCACCAGGGCTGAGACCTATCATAAAGGGCTTTAGAAAGCTGACAAAGTAACAAAGACGCCTCACAAAATAGGTCTCAGGCTGAATGCTGGGCTAATATTCTCTAATCCCACAGGACTTTTCAAACAAACATATCCCCACAGAGGTCTATTTACTCAACAACTGGCTTTTAAAATAGGTATATTACCAAGATCCAGCATTCTGTGCCTCTGTTTATATTCTGAAAATCAATATCACAAGAAGAGGAAAGGGTCTTTGGCTGTTATTATCCTTGTGACTTTATAATTCCTTCTCCCCCTATTGCCTCCTGAGATGTCTGTGAATAGCTAGGAGTGAATAATGTCTTAATTGCCCATGAAAAGTATACTTAACTGCTAACATAAATATATACTCAGAATGAGGTCTTCAGGCTACAGAATGTCTTATTATTTAGGAGCTACGATTATTAACTCAGAGGGTAAATGAACTAAGATATGCTTCATTCCTCAATTTTAAGACTGTCAGATTGTTGATACAAATAAAACTCAAGTTTTACTTTGGTTTTAGTTTATGTTTGTTTACCTCTTTCCTCTGATTCTAAATGTGCTTGTTAAATGGAAAATAAAGATCATAAAAGGAAAATAAATATATCCTATACTTTATTATTCCAGCCAAAGTTTGCATATTTGAAAGAAAGACAGTCCGTAGACGATTATAACAGAGAAAAAAATACTTAAATCACCAGGCATTTCTTTTCATATTCCAGCCATTGCTTGGAGGCTCATCTCACACAATTTTATAAACTTGAAACTTTGGCATTGAGTTTATGCTTTCCTGCCCTTTTCTCTTCAAGCATGTCTCCTGGCAGGACAGAATATCTCAGCTGCAGCACTGAAGGAGCATGCACAAAATGTGGAGGTGTCTAGGGTGTCTAGGGGACTTTGGCTCCTGACTCCTGCCATACACCTCCAAGCTCAGCTCCATGAAACAATATGCTTACAGAGCAGCTGAACATGAATTTGCATCTATTTTTGGTGTCTGTCAATAAGCACCAGCAAGGCAGCTCCACGCATCAAATAGAGTTGTAGAACGGCTTCAGTTGGAAGGGATCCTAAAGATTGTCGAGCTTCAGCCCCTGGCCATGGTTTAGTTGCCCCCCTGCCAGATAAGACTGTCCAGGGCCCCATCCAATCTGGCCTTGAGCACCTCCAGGGATGGGGCATCATGACTTCTCTGGGCAACCCATTTCAGTACTATCTTCTCATCATAATACAGTGATCTGGGTTTCAGCATTGCCCTCTCCACCAGTACTGATACCCCACAACAAATGGAATAGCAGGCAACAAACCTTCCTGCACTTCTCTCCCTCAGAGAGCACACAGGTGCCAACAGCTCAGCAATCAGGCAGTATGCACTGTGCTGCCAGAACACTGCTTTTTTCTAATGTAAGAAATTTATAGGGGGTTTGTTTGTTTTTATTTGTCATCCCCCAGGGATGTGTTTGAGCAACAAAGCTCATGGTAACCATTCTATTCACTATTATCTAGTTCTTCTTGGCAGTAGATTCAAAGGAGCCCTCAGAGCTGGAAAGCATCAGTACCCTTGTTTTTGTCCATGTGGAAAATGAAGCATGGAGATAACAGCATCCAGCTCAACAAACACCATTCCCAGTGCACTAACTATGTACTATGTCCTTCTCCAGAAAACCACAGCACTGTGTAAAAGGAAAACAACTTTACTGATTGTGAAAGGCTGCTGAAATGTCCTCACTCAACAGATTTGAGCCAATAATACAAACTATGAACACCTTAAAATAATCCTACTGCTAAGTCAACGGCAGAGGAGTAGTCTTTTGTGCTAGAGATCTGGAGTTATCTGCTTGAGGAATTTTCTGCTCTTGCACATTTTTGTGCTTATATTGTTCAAGGGGTACATGAAGCCGAGGGGGCACTTTCAGCATATTGCAGTGATATTAATATTATGTAATATCATAGCAGCTTCTACAGCCAAGTCCCTGTTTGTGTGACACAAATACAGGGGAGAGGAACATACCACACTGAATCAGTGTAATTCAGCGTTGTCCTGGTGCTTTAGCTGAAGGGACAGGCTTCCTTACACTGAGTTTGGAACCAAAAGGCAGCATGATGACAACTGGTGGGAGCCTCCCAGCCCTTGAGCATCAAGCCTGAGCTCAAGCACTAAGTTTCAAAGGCAGCAGACATGATGATCTGCAGACCAAGCCCATTGCTTTCCATCTGTTGACACAGTTCCTCATGGAGCCTCATGGCTTGCAAGGCCAAGCTGAGTGAACTATGTACATTCTCCACATAGCTCCATCATGTGCAAACACGTGCTGTTCTGTGCTTTTACTTCCAGATGGAAACAGGGCTTGGTAGTGCAGTGTTTGGGAGCAGTGGGAGGGTAACTCCATGAGCATGGGGAACTACCAGCCATATGAGCCCTCTCCTCCTTCTCCAGGTGGATGCATGTGTGATGCTTTGTAACTCAAGACTATGTATATATCTTCATAAAATCTCCCCTCTCAAACACTGGGGACTCATGGGGGATGAAAAAAATTCACAAAAATGTTGCCCCTTCATGTTGTTCCAAGGCGAATGATCTAACAGGGAGTAAGCTCTGTTTTGTCTCGCAATTTAAAGAGTCTGCAATGAGGTTTTGATCCTTGCTATGTGGATTAGAAAAGTTCCTTGTAAATAAATGGTTCTTTGAAGAAAGCATCCCTTCAGTTCAGTTTATACAGCCATATTGTACAGAAGATGAGCTTGACTTCTCTCTGATTGAATCAGACTTCCTCTCCAAATCAAATGTGGATGGGATAATTTCTTGCAGATACAGATTATCCAAGCAAAATAATGAAAGAGACCTGGCGCAAGTACAGAACAGAGGAACACCCAAGATCCTCTGCCTCTACCCTATTATATCTGTGGATGTATGAATGGTTTTGTGGATGAAGAAGAGGAGTGTATTCCAGGCACAGTAACACCTTATAGCATGGATGTGCACGCCTGGAAGGTATAAAAGAAATCAATATTTCAATAGCAATATTTCAATGTTCTCCCATTTTGGTTTGAAAATCCAATGGAAAAAAAAAATCATAAAATCTACATTTTGTGCGTTTGTTTATTCTTTTCCATTCTTCTCCCTAGTCTCTGCCCCCATTTTTCCTTGTTAAAATAATGATCACTTGATGTCCAAGCCTGGGGTTTTTGGTTTTTTCCCTTCTTTTTCTTTTCCTTAATGTGCTTTTCTTAAGAATTCTTTTACCATCATAAAATTACAAAAATAGCAAACGAACATCAGCTCTATTACTGTCAATATTTGAAGCTTCCTCAATATATTAGAATTTATAGAGTGTAGGTTGTACATCCTTTTGTCTGTGCATTTCCAATGTAGAGACCATTTTAAAAACCACAGACTAAAAGAAGAAAGTCTGGGAGAGCAAGATTTGAGATTGTCTCATTTTTAATCTAATGCTGAAGTGACTCACTTGCATCTATCACTGTATTTTGAATTTCATGAAATAAAAGTTTCTTTACCTAACACTGGGGAGTTTGTTCAAGCGAGGTATACAGGGTTAAAAACAACAGAGAAAACATGAGCATTATGAGAAGAGTCCAGACTCCCTAATGCAGCCTGGACATCTTCCAATTGCCATTTTTGTAGTACCATCTTCCATACAAAGGGTACTGTCTGGCATTTCCTGCCATAGGCTTTAATTGCAGGCAGATGATCAGTAATTTTATTTGTCAGTGAGCAATCTAGATGACACAGCATGCAATCTGTGGCACCAAATACTAGAATAATTAGATGAGCCAATGGAAACCCTTACTCTTCATGTCTTCGTGCCTGGGCGCAAACCAGAGCACCCTCTACTTTGAGGGTCCCAGAGCACTCTCAGCTTTGTCCGTATGGCTCTGGAACTTGGTGTCCAGACTGAGCTCCTGACTTTGGTGCACACAACAGCTCTCTGCCTGCAGCCTGCCCCAAGACAACAGTTGGTTTGTGGGGCAGCAACTCATGCCTTCTCCTTGGGATGTCTGTCAGAACCATGCAGAAATTCCTAAATATACTGATTTTGACAAGAGCAGGGGAATGAAACAAAGCTACAAAGCCCATTTTATCCACCAGGGGTTTTGCCAGGGGCTCCTGGTGTGCGGCATTCCTTCTATCAGGGAGTGATACCCCCCTGCTTCACTTCATCCTTCTTTTTCAAGTAGAGCTGAACAGAGTCAGCAATGTGACTTGTCCAAGGCCACCCAGTATGAGCTTCTTCTTGCTCCTGAGATCAAGGGTGGCTTGGGGCATTTTTTTTTAAGAACAAGACCTTCCTTCCTGTAAGTTGCTGAGAACGCTGGCACCTGCCATAGCAAACAGTCCCAGCTTCGCCTCTATGCAAGAATGAACTGGGCACAATTTCCAAGCAATCTGAGGGCTGTCTGCTGGGCCACAGTGAAAGAGGCTTCCAATCCAAACAAAGCAGGGAAAATGTTTTGCAAAATCACTTCTCCATCCCCTTCCTTCCCACTCTTTCTCCTTGTGTTGTGTTGACAGGAGATGTTTCTCCTGGCTGTAAGCTAGCTGCTCGGATATCTTCCATGTGAGCTTCTGCAGCCCCCGAGGGTAGAAGTCCTGTTTCACAGAGAATTTCAGTATTTTGTTATCTGGCTTTGCTCCACATGGGCATTAAGTTTGGCCTTTTCTACAAACTACCATGAAGGAAACTGTCCCCACTCTATTCACATACATAAGACATAAATTATTAACGAACTAATAAATACATAAATACATTTTCTTGGACTGTTCCTAATGTTTTATTTCAAGGAATTGTGATACTGAATGTCTCCACAGGAGTCAGCTGTGGGTGAGGTGATGAGAGAACCCCGTGCAACACCAACCTTTGTCCATGTGTCCTAACTCTTCTCCACCAGCCTTGTGATGACCACAGCCACTTTGGTATCAAAGCCTATGACAAGGGAAAGTTAAACTGTAAATGCAAAGTTAATTCCAAAAGAAATGCAAAAGCAAATTTAATTCCAAAGTGTCAAAATACTACATTTTAGCACTCTCAGAGCTCTCCTTCTATTTTTCAAACCATTTTGCAAAACTTTTCATTTGAGATGACACTCAGAACTATGAAAGACCCACATCAAATCCTCCCCAAGTAGCCTCAGGGGAGTTCCATTTCCTAAAGAAATTCATTTCTAATGGATTAAATGTCATTCTCTTGATTTTTAGAATGCAATTATGCAAAGAGAAACAAGTGAAAAGGAATGGCTATAGGTACACACACACCGGAATCCTGATCACAGCTTTGCCATTCATTCTGTTGTGCTTAGGGATGTCCCTTGGTACAGCCACTTTTTCTTCTGAAAAACAAGATAAATATCTTTTGCAGGAGCCTGTTCATGCCGCTGGTAGGAAACATAAAAATAACCAGAAATACCCATGTGCTGTATGGCAACAGCACACAGATCACTTCTTTGCTGTGCTGCAATTGCACTTCCCAGTTCCAGAGGTTTTGCTTTTCCACTGATCTTATTTATTTAATTATTTATAATTTATTTTTCCCCCCTCCCACATGAATGGCTAGGAATGCTGGGGACTCAAGAGATGTGGATTTTGTAAAAGTTGAGAACCCCATCACAAAAATCAAGCCGTGTTCTAGGGTTTGAAATTTGGTATCCAAAGAGAAGACTGCTATAAATCATCAGCCACTTCTGGAAATCTCAGCCACTTCTGCAGAAAATGGGAAAACCTTCAGCTGAAAGTTAAAAGAACAATCCCTAAGTGGTTTTAGCAGCTACTGTGTGTCCCTGCCGCACTCAGTTATTTGAACTGAGACTAAGTTTCTTCCCAGGCTCCTAGCCCAACATGGCATGTTTTCTCTGCTGGAGATTCAGTTCTTGTACATCATGTAGTAAATATCAAAAAGGAGGTTTACAGCCCAGTGAATAGAGAAATCTCTTTCCAGGTCAATGCAAGAAATTATAGAGCATTGGAAAGCCCTAGTTTTATCTCCTGCCAAAGGAGGGATTAAGCTACAATGATTCCCAGGCCCAGGGTCTTTTTTTTTTCCTTTCGCTCTGCCTTCTTTGAGTGCAAATTGACAGAGACGAGTTTTCACTCCAAACAGCTGTCTGTTATTTGAATGGAGTCAGTTCCTAATCCTGCACATGACTGCCATCAGAGGCTGCTGTAGTGGAAATGTTTCTAGTATCAAAACAAAGCCTCTGGCAAAAAGATCTGCTTGAGAGGGCTCTGTGCATAACCTCTCCTTTCAAATACTATCTTTTCTCTGAAGGCACTGCTCTGCTGGCTACCAAACTAGTCATTATCCATTTAATTAAGAAAAGATGCACTCTATTTTGCATAATTATAAAGGAGGAAAATCAGTATAAGATGTTCAAATGAAAATCAGTTGTTGGAATTTATTTTTTCTTTTAATGTGTGTTTATCCTCCTTGAATTTTCATTTGGAAATCAGAATTTCAAGTGAAGTAGGCTGATATAATGAATGGGATTTCTCTGAGAATTGTAATTCCCAAAGCTCATATCAGTCACTAATACTAAAATGTCTAGAAGCTGAGGAAGTATAAACATCCCAAGTATTTCACTAGTGCCTTGCCAATCTACATGTGTTCTTCAAAAACAACAGAAGCCATACACTGCTGATCTACATAACATTTCATTCCAAATACCATCACCTTTGCTTGCCTCAAATTAGGGAGAAATAATTCCAACAGATGCAATAATAGGGCTCAGTTCATGGTATCATGGAAGTGGTAAGTTCTCTTAGCGATCCGATTGACAATTTTCTTTCAGAATTTTTGCAGAAGAGTTGCTCTATTTGCATCCTGCCCTACCTATAAAACTATGACAGAAATACTTCTGGTGTTAAAAAAAGTCTGCTCATTCTTTCAGGTAAGAAATTCTACATGTTTGTACAGCATCAAGGAGACTGTACCTCATCTTGATCACATTTCTTATACATGAAGGACCTGCCATTGACAGAGACTCCAGACTGGGAATAAATTTTAGAATTGTAGAATCATTAAGGTTGGAAAAGACCACTAAGATCACCTAGTGCAACCATCAACCCATCACAACCATGTCCACTAAACCATGTCCCTCAGTGGATGCAGGCACATGCCCAGGCTCCAAATCTGAGACTGTCATTTCTGAAGTACACAGAAATAGGAGATGTATCCTCCACAGCCAGAGCTATTCTGTTGGGCTGTGGTGCCTCCAGTTTCAGAGTTTCCAGTTTCAGAACATAATTCAAATACCTCTCCCATTGCCAGAATAGATTTGGTTCAGAGAGGAGCCGAAAAGTTCTTCTCACTTCTCACTATTTCAGCTCTGGTTCTTGAAAGATCAAGAAGATGTACAAATCTTTCTGATTTTATCATCCCTCTGGTTTTGCACAGAATCACAGTGAATCCATCAGTCTTCTTGATCTTTCAAACCTGCACATACAAATGGCACGGGACAGACTTCATGAATATATATTCAGATTTCTATTGAGATGGGGAAAAAATAAAAATAAAATAATAATAATAATAAAAAAATTAAAAAAAAAATAAAAAAAAAAGGAGGTTAGCTAGTCTGGGGATCATTCTATCTCTTCCTTAAAGACTTTAGTCTGAACAGTAGAATTTCAGGAATTCTAGAAATTAAAAAAATTGTTTCCCATATACTCCGGATTTTTCTAATCATAGGCAGGCAAGGTGAGGAGAGATGCTGTTCCAGCTCCAGGGAGAGGCACTGCTGGCAGCAAAGCACTGAGCTACATGAATGCCTCATGGAATAGTGAGTACTCAGTTCACCCAGAAAACTCACACTGCCAAGAACAATCTCTTTGGCTCTGAAAGCCAAAAAACAAATTTCACCTTCTAATTTAAAGTCATATTGAGGTGTTATAAGGACAGAAGGACATGATCATAGAATCATAGAATTATGGAATGGCTTGGATTGGGAAGGACCTCAGGGATCATTAATTTCCAACCCACTGCCACAGGCAGTGCTGCTTTCCACTAAATCAGGCACTAGGTCAGGTTGCCCAGGGCCCTATCCAAACTGGCCTTGAACATCTCTAGTAATGGAACATCCACAGTTTTGCGGGGTGGCCTGCTGGTATGATATTGGTATCTTCGGGGATGGGAGAGTTTTGGATGTTGAATGTAAGTGTTGCAGGAGAAAAGAGAGTGAAGAGGGAAAAGTGGTGCACAAATTGGCAAAACTCACAGAAGGAAGGGCTGGAGGCTTGATGGGCTTTGACACTCCTAGCACAGTCCCCATAATGACATGTCTAGTGCCTTAGATAGTGAAACATCATGTGCTGAAGCATGTCTCTCTAATTAATTTCCGTATTTGGCACAGTAAGTCCAGACAAACTGACTTAATGCTCAGTTCAAGAAGTGCTGGAAACCTCTGAGTTGCCTAGCTGGCTATCACTGCCTGCGAGGGGCAGATAGTATTTGGTGGCCGTCACACCAAAGGAATGTCAAAAAGAAGGGTGCAAAAAGACAGCTCAAGAACTTGGCCAGCAGAAATGGCCTCTGGTGACGAAGGCCTCTAGCTCAATGCATTTTACTCTGGTACATCAAATGCTGAGAGAAGGCTCCTTAAGGCCAACAAGGGACTGGAGCCAGGAGTACAGAGTGGGTTGGCTTCTGCACAGCACGTGCTTTGGGTCTGTGCAAAAGCAGAGTGATGATAAAATCAGAAAGAGTTGTTTATTTCTTTGCTCATGTACGTGAATAGAAATTCCTTCCAGCACTGAGGTAACCAATCTTCTTGGAGGCAGGACCCATCCTGTTTTCAAATCTCCCTGAGTGACTTCAGCCCAACACCACTTTCCTGGAAGGCAAGGATCTGGTCTACAGCATCTGCCTACAGCAATCTGTCCAGACACACAAGCTAATGGTGCAAAGGGGCAGGAATTAGTGAGTTTGCCAGGAAATCTGGATATCTCAGGCCAACCTCTCCTCCAGATCGTGTGTTTTATAAAGCTGCTTATATAGGCAATAGTCATGGGAGTGAATCCTCATATGGCAATGGAAATGTAAGATTTCACTCAATATCACAACTTTAGATGTGGGTGATTATCTTAAACAAATGCTTTTTCAACTGACAGGAATATTTTCTTTCCAAGTAAGCAGCAATGCTCACTATGATAGTTTATTTTACAAGTGAATTTGGTGTGTTTAGGTTGCAAACATTTTTCAGAATTTTAGAAGAGAGGGGTTAAAAACAGCAAAAATGTTTGAGGAAGAAATTTAAACAAAATCATTTTTGGACCTTTCTCCATCTGCTTCCCAGAGAAGATCTACGTTAATCTACAGTGTTTCCAGTCAGAAACTGAATGAAGTGTTTGACTTTCTGTATCACTTAGAAAAACAGAAAATGATCAAAGCCTCTTCACAGAGTGGATAGGCAGAGAAAAACTGATCTATAGTGCCTGAAATATGTATTTCACCATCATGAAACAATAAAGAAGCACGTCCTGTTCATCCAAATGATAGACTGAAATATTGGCTTTGTGTTTCCTTCCAAGCAACTTCATTGGTGTACAATCCTCTGCAGATCATGTTCAAAATTTCTGTAACTGATACATGGGACAGCCAATAGAGCACTTCCTGGGCTCAATGCACAATGCCTACACTTCTTGAACTTTGGCTCTTCCTGAGCCTTGTCAGGAATAAATATGTGGACACAGAGAGGAAAAAAATCAGAATCGTAGACTCATGGAATATCCCGAGTTGAAAGGAACCTGTAGGAATCATAAAGTCCAATTCCTGACAATGAAATGCTTTTAATAACTGCTCTGCAATACACATCCCGCAAGCCACAAATGCTCCAGAGGACCTCTGCCAAGGGTGGCTTAAATATATTTTCTGAGAAACAGCAACTCTTCACCACCCTGGTCTCTCACCACCCTGGTCTCTCACCACCCAGTGAAGTGTCAGGTAAGCCTGGGAGACACTATGCTCCTGATGGCACCAGGAGGAGGAAGATGAAGGATGGAAATAGATGGCTGGATCCTTGGGTGGTCATGCATGAGCAAGCGGAGAAGGGATGATCCCCTCTGACAAAACCTCCCCCAAGCATCCCAGCGCTCAAAAAGATGAATTGCTCCCACTGGGTACATGAAGAAGAACAGGTTTCTGCTGCAGGACCTACCGGATAAGGGTGTCCTGGCTCTGCTTCCCCCAGACTATCAATGCACACCTCAGCCACAAGCCTCTCCCTTACTTCCTCTTGCTTTGAAACAAAAGGTCTGTTCAGGGAATGCCAAAGTACAACTGGATAAAAATGCAGAAAAGCCATCCTTTTTCCCTTTGCTCCTCTTAGGGTGTCTGAAAGGGTATGCTCAGCACGCAAAAAAACCTGCTGACTTCACACTCTGCTGGAGAAGGCGATTTGAAACCAACAAAAATAATTGTCACTATGTTTAGCCAGAGTCAATAAAAGCACTAAGGGCCTGGCAGTGTCAAATCCAGGAGAAAATAAATTGCTGGTTCATGAGCACTCCCTACAATGCATCCTGAAAAGACATTTTCTTTCCTTTCTCCTCAGAAAAAAAAAAAGATAGGGAGTGAGAGGCAGTGAGCTGAGAGGAGGGAGAGCCCGGCAACATATATTTCATGTCTAATGATATTGTTTTAACAGTGAGCAATATGCTGCGGGGTTTTGAATGATGGCATAGGAAAGAATAAATAAAGGCCCTGCTCATACACATTGCCTGTTGTCTCACATAGTAAATCAGCAGGGAAGTGTCTTACCCATAGGGACAGGAAAAAGAGTTGCAAAAGCAATGGAGTGATTCAATTTACCTTTTTCAAAATGCTTGTGATTTTGGGTGCCCAGCCTAACACACAGACAAGGGACTGTATTTCAGGGAGGGAAATTGCTCAACACAGTTTCAAAATTACTAGCATGCTATAGCTTTGGAAAATGAAAGTGCCTTCTGCTGCAGCTACAGCAAATCAGACCTGGGGGGCTGTGTCCTCATAACTGCCTGGTTTTATTCTCTAGTTCTGCCAATCTGCCACATAGCATTGCCCTCTCCACAAATCTTGCCTCACCAGCCCATTTTGAAAATTGGAGCCAAAACCAGAGTTCTAATAGTTTCCAGAAAACATGAGTATGACGGAAAGCCACATCCAAGTGATCTTATATTGAACGTTTAAATAAATTTAAATAGATTATGGCAGAACGCAGAGAAGAAAAAGGCAGAAAATAAACAGCACTATTTGTGTTTTGTTTTCTATCTTGTTTGTCCTTACCCTGGTAACCTTCTATTTTAGCCTTGTTTGTCATGACTTCATTTTCAACCTGAAGCAATGTCCTCGATGTTGTTAGACAACCAGGCAGATGTTAGGCTTGCAATTATGGACCCAGCTCTGCATGGTCCACTCAGTATCTGAAAGACATCTCTGTGAAGGAAACAGCAACCCAATGATACTGACCTGTGTCATCTTCTAATTATTCTAAGCACAAAATACACATTCATCGAGTCCAGAGTGATTCAATGGATGTGAAGGCAGTATCTAACTTGGAGAGCTGAGAAGCCCCAGAGGAAAATCAGCAGCACTCAGAAACAAAGATGGTCTTGAGATGAGACAGCTATTGAATAACAGAATCATAGAATCATTAAGGTTGAAAAAGACCTCTCAGATCATCCAGTCCAACCATCCACCTACCACTAATGTCACTCACTAAACCACGTCCCTAACTGCCAAATCCCTATGTTTCTTGAACACCTTCAGGGACAGTGACTCCACAACCTCCTGCGACAGACTGTTCCAATGCCTCACCTTTCCTACAGATAAGTTTTTCCTAGTATCCAATCTGAACCACTCCTGGTGCAACTTGAGGCCATTACCTCTTATTCAACTGACCACTCTTTCTTTGGAAAAATCCCAACAGATGGAGAGTGGTAGCCTGCAAGCAGGGAATGGATGTTTTTATGTGTAATGTTGGCCCATGTACAACAGAAATTCCCAAGAAGGCAGGAACATCCCTGCCACACAAGCAGAGGTAAAAATAACACCTTCTGTCTCCAGGGCAAGAGACCTACGTTGCTCAGACAAGGTGGCCACCATTTGCACTTCTCTCCTGGATCTGTTCTGAAGAAGACAGGACCAAAAAGCAGGCTGTTTTTCTCATGCTCACCTCTTCCATTCCTTGGCTACCAGCCCAGGTGGTTTTCACATAGGCAAAATGAGTTTTCATGGAGAAAAGCAAAGGAAGGCCCTAATGAATACACAGCTGCCCAGCACTGGAAAATACCCACTGCTGTATGCAAAGCCTCATACCACATTTTTAATTAGATGTGACAGCTCAGGGTTCAAGCATCTGAGGAATTCCAAGCTAGATGAAAAGGGACCGGGCAGAGATCAATAGGGATAAAGAGGCAGTGATAAGGAGAAGGACCTGCTTAATCTTGTTTTTATCTCTGTTTATTTATCCTCTGTCAGCGGTGCTCTCCTGATCAAATACACAGGCATGTAGAATCCAGCGTGCTTACTCCTTACAACATGACAATAACAACAGAGTCAGTTTTCCCATCCCTGCCTGCCCCAATGCTGGGCAAACAGGGCCTTCTGCTTGCTGACACACAGCATTTGCTGCCAGTGTTTGCTCATCAGCTCATCAAGGCACTCAGTACTGCCATGTCTCCTTTCTCTTCCCTTGCAGCTGATAACAAGTGTTGCTCTTCTCTGACAACTTCACATTTGACAACTTGCAAAGGGCTGGAAACCAGTGAGACGCTTTCATGAGGTGTTGAGGAACAGAGGTGCTTGGCCATTGCCTCCCACCACCTCGAGAAGCCCAACTCTTCTCAAGATGTTTTTACTGCACATCTCTGTTTATTGTTTGTTAAGGTGGAGAAATCACAGTTTGCATCCATACAGAGACACCGTGCAAAGGAGAGAGCAGGGTGCAAGGGGCATCATGGGGCTCCACGGGGAGCACTGCTTGGAAGCAAGCCAGGGCTGGGTCCTTGCTCATTAGACCTCCTTGTCAGGGTTAAGTGGGGATTCCATCTCAGATTTACACCCTTTCTGATGGCACATAACTCCAAATTTGGGCCCTGAATATATTTCTCTGCTCCTTGGGGTTTCATTAGCCTGTTTATACAATGCGGGGGTGCTGGGCATCCTGAAGAAATTTGTAGGAAAACATGGTTAGGATTTTCATGAAACATGGGGTCCAACATTCCTATCTGCCCATTCCTTCTGCACTGCCTGAATACACAATCAAACTACACCCCAAGGCAATTGCCTGATTTAGAGCAGTTGAGGGTATAGTTAGATTTTTGGAGAGCACAAACACTGTGACTCCTGAGGAGAAATCTGTCTCTAAAGCATAGAATATATGGCAGCCCATACTTAGCCATGTATTCTCTGAGATATTTCAGCCCTCCAGACTTGCTGAACAAACCTAATCCAAGCAAGGCTATTTTAACATATCGAGTCTATTTCCAGGATAATTTGTCTGCCAAAAGTGTAACATGCCTCGTTTTCCCTACAAGGCTTTTCAACTGAACACTGCAGGAGGTAAAATACTTCCAGCATTGCCCTAATAACCAGCAATCCCTACCTACAGATTAGCAATTTCTGTAAGGCACTCAACAATATTAATCATAATTACTATTAGCACATCACAGATTTAACATCTAGTCTAGGTCAACGTAGAGAAAGGGTGCTGATGGCATGTTTAAGTACCTGCATTGGCTGTGGCACTACTGAGAAGCAAATACAGCATTTTCACATAGATTCATTTCCTTCTAAAATTAGCTACTCCATTGAAATGCCCAAGCTAAACCATGTTGATTAACATACTGTGGTCTGCAGAGATGGCTCAGAAAGTGAGTGGTCTGCCTTGCATCTTCTGGAGGTTGCTCATTCCTGCTGTTGTCTAGGGAGGAGATCTTAACTGATAGCTTCACTTGCTTAAATAACTAAATGTGTAACAGATTCATCAGGCCAAGGCATTTTACAAACAATTTGTTAACTCTCTCAGTCCCTTTGAGATAAGCAAAGGCTTCACAAATGTTTTATACCAAGAGAGAAATGTTTGCTTTACATGTGTCTGCTGGGGACCCAAGGTGACTTTTGAGATGGGACAAGCAAAATGTTTTTGTCTGTCTGTTCAAAATGGGTTACAAAAATCTTCTGTGAGGATCACCAGCCAACAAACAGCAGCATGTTTAACAACACAGAACTCCCATGGTTGCTCTCATAGGTGACGTTTGCAAATAACCCAGAGGCAACTATAGTGTTTTCACCTGGGATTGTCCAGGTCTCTCCACTACTATCACAGTTTTAGGCACACCTTCACAAATTACCTAAGCAATGGGATATAAATTATCCAAATGTCTTTCACCTTTTAGTTTAGCTTCTTGTTAACTGGCTTTGATGTTTTTTCTGTGTTCACACCTGGAAGAAACTCCAGGTGTCTCCTTCGAATCCTTTCCCTAAGTCCTGCCCTTACTTTGACCTTGTCATGACCCATGTAGGTATCAGAGAGCTGCTGACCACCTCTTATCATATCAGTCACAGCTATCTTAATACCTCTTTGCTCTCCAGTGTCTAGTTAGCTATCTCTATCTCCTGCCAGGTAGACACAAGAACTAAATGTCTTAGATGTCACTGTGGTATAGATAGTAATTGTGATTTAAGGAGTGTTTGGGGCTTGTAGTGGATTTACAACAGTGGATGGGGTAAAAGTACCATACCTACCTGATGAGCTACCTATGATCTAAATGGTCTCAGGTGGAACTGCTTTATGCTTTAGCTTTTTCACACCAAGTTGCCCTTTCTGTAGTCCAAGAACTTCAAATGAAGTAATTAACGGTATTATTTCCTTTGGTCAGAAGAGAAATACAAGAGCTAGAACAGGCATTGAATCCCAGCACACAGGTTCAGATGTAGTTTGTGTCTCTTCTCCCCCACCAGTTTGAAAATACTTGCACATGGAGTCATCTGACAGAAAAACAAAGAGGGAAGCTGTGAAATAAAGATATGAGTCAGGGGTTAGATTCAGAAATATCAGTGTATTTAGATGTGAGTATATAGAGTGGGGAGCTGTGTTGCTTATGCCATTTTCAAAATGAAAGAAAAAAAGGGGGGCGGAGGGGGAGAGAAAATGAGAAAAAAAGAAGAGTGAAGGAGGAAAAAGCAAGAAAATGTATCTTACAATATCGTGAAGAATGCAAGGTAAGGGAAGGCACTCTGTTAAATGTTAACTGTATGTTAATTTTTGGCTGAATTTTCTTTCAAATATTTCTTCAGGCTCCTTAGCCTGTAGTGTTCCTTCACTGGAGCAAGCTCTCTCAATCTGCTGAAGAAATAAGGCTTTATTACACGTTCATTACAGATGAGTGGTGTAAAGTGCTCAGCACAAAGCACAGAACAGACACGAGCATGCATGCTCATCCCTCCCGTGGAACTAATGACAGATGCAGGCTAAGAAGTCATTATGAGCCTTTTGAGAAGTTCTTTGTATTACTGATGATCTCTTAGAAGTAATGACTGTTCTGTCCTATTTCTCCTGATTTTAGGTGGGCTGCTTTGCATTGCATGTACGGTTTCTTGAGAACTAATTTCCATGTTTTCCTAGGAGGTCACACTCATTCGACCGCTTGTGCAACCAGAGTAAGGGATTTTTATTTAAGACTGCTCATCCCGCCTGATGCCCTCAATGAAATTAGAGTTTTATAAGCTGGTTTCTGAAAATCAGACCTATTAATGATCTCCCATCGAGACTGCACTCACCTGCAACAACCACGATGGGTACTCCCTTTCTTAGATGGAAATCTTCACACTATACCTCCAAAACAGCTGTTCCCAACCCCAGCTTCTGGTAAGATAAGAGGGAATTGATAGGGTAAGAGGGAACGGCCTCAAGTTGCACCAGGGGAGGTCTAGGTTGGATATTAGAAAAAAACAATTCTCTAAAAGAGTGGTCAGGCATTAGAACAGGCTGCCCAGGAAGATGGTGGAGTGACATGGAACACAGAGACATGGTTTAGTGGGTAATACTGGTGGTAGGTGGACAGATGGACTAGATGCTCTGATAGGTCTCTTTCAACCTTAATGATTCTGTGAGTCTAGACTGGGCAGCACGCTGTCTGGTGCTGCCTGGGCAAGAATTGTGACCCTATGCCAGGAACTCTTCATGCAGAGGAAAGCTGATGTAACTGTAAGATGTGGCATCCCATAGTGTATGGTCCACTTGCTGTCGTGTGGACACTGCTTCAGAGCACTCCAGGGGAGTCCATTGGTAGGCATGAGGAGGTAGATCAGGTGCAGGCATTTCTTATTTCAAGAATCTTAAAAAATATATATGTGAGATTGCTCCTACTTCCTCCATTGTGACTGTTACTCTGATGAAATACTTGCTTATGTTGAGATTTGGAGTTCCCAAGATAGGGATTGCTGATAAATTCTTTCTCTACTTAGCACCAGTACCTGATAGGCATCAGACATTTATGGGAGAATGCCAGGCACAAATTACACAGATTTATTAAATAATAAATAAAAGTACTGTTGAGGCTGGCTTAATTTTTAATTGCTCACTGTATTTTGAGATGGCTCTCAGACAAGCAAAGCAGCTTTGCCTATTATTGTACTGTGTTTAAAATGAAGGCAATATTTGAAAAACTTGAAATTGAGAGGCCAGAGTACCCAGACGTATAAACTGGGCACAGTACTCTGATAGATGATGCTCCAGCAAGCAGTCTGATTTTTGGGAAAGTAGACTGATACAGAATTTAAGAACTGTACAGTAGAGATAAGAAAGGATTTGCACAGTATTCAATAAATTTCAAACTCCCTGTGATCCAGATGGTCCCTCTGCTCTCTTACTGATGTGTGATCATTAGCAGGGATGTACAGCCCATCAGTAAATCAACCTAAATACTTTGTTATAATGATCCTCATTACAGAACATTGATAGATTAACTGTGCTCCATTTCAGTTTATGAGCAAAGCTCTTTGCTCTCTCTGGCAGCGTGATTAATGTGAGGTTTGCATACTTAACATTAGAGACCAGTATTTATGGTCTTAAAAACATCAAGAAAAAAGGAAAATGTCTGCTGTGACAGCTCATATAGTACAAGCGTCAAATCTTATCAAGGATTCTCTCATCCATTTTAGCCATCATTTACCAAGCTGACCTGGCAGACCTCAGAGCCTCATTGTAGCATTCTTCGTATGGTAATCCAGTTAAGAGCAGCCTAAGTGAGACACAGCTTAACACATTCATATTCTCAATAAAACTGTTACTGTGAAAGAAATCATCAGCAAGACAGCCAAATTCATTCTTCTCTGATGGGAAAAGATTCAGTCAAACTTTGCCTTAGCCAAATGATTTTCTCTCACCCTTGCTATACAAACAAACTGAGCAATGATGCCACTATAGTAGTGGGTGGGTGAGCAAATTCTGGGTAAGGGTAAGATTGAGGTATGGCCCAGGCCAAGACATCATTAAGCTTTGCAGTGTAGAGTTGTTTTCAATATTTTAATCAAGGGGGATGAAACTTAACAGGGGCTTGCAAAAAAGATTTAACTGCTATTCAGCTTGAAAGCTTCAAGGAGCACAAACCCTGCTTAAGCTTACTAATTTTTTTTTTATGGGATTCAGAATCCAAAATCCTGAGTGAGGGCAGCAGATCAAATAACTCAGCCTGAACATCTTCTTGTGAAGTCAGGACTCTCAAAAAGGCCTGAACTGCCCTCCACCTCCCACACATCAGAGATGTGACTATAATAGGCACTGCCTGCTTGAGGAGCTGCACTGCTCGGTAGTTGCCATCACAACATGTTTCGGAGATGAGCTAAGAGGCAGCTTGACCTGGATGATTTATTAATACTCTCCTGTAATAGGTGTTACTGAATGACTAATACTGGCCCTATTCAAGGTAGCTAAGCACTCAAAGGCACTTGAACATGCACATAATTACTGATACCTGTCAGTATCATTGACTTCAAGGAGACGTCAACATGAGGTTAGGGTAAAACACATGCTTAACTGCTTTCATGAATCAAGGCCATCGTTTGATTAAACTACTTGTGATATTTGTGAAAATACTGACAAATTGCAGAAGTTTCATTGGCATAAATTTGCATGGTTATTTGTCCACAGATATCAGTGACTATCATCCATCTTTGTCTGAGTTGGTTCAAAAGGCACATCTCTACTGAAGGTGAGTGTGTACCAGGAGCTCTGACATACTTCGGTGTCAGTACACATTGCAGTGATTTTAAGGCACACAATGGCAATCAGGTTCTGGGATTGGGATTGAATTCTGGGATTGAACATATCTTATCACATCTAAAAACAATTAAACTATGTCCAGGATCAGGTTGTGAACCAATAACATACGAAACAATAAATAGGACTAAGTTTGGAAGGAAACTGAGTAACATTTAATAATTCAGTCAGCTTTATCTACAGGGCTCTGAACCAAATGAGCAGGCAGCTTTTTAAAGAGGAGACCTTAACTGGCTGCTGAGGAGCCATAGTTCCTGACTTCAAGGAGAGAACACACCAGTGGGACATCAGAAAACACGTAACTTGCATACATAACTTCATGTAGAGATACACTAAGTGGGAGTGAGAACATCTGTAAAAGACAACACTGGGAATTTTAGCAGACTATGAAGATATCACTATGCCACACAACTTACAGACAACAGCTGACTCCAAGCAAGAGTTTGAAGGCCTTGGTGTTCCAAATCATTCTCTCTATTTGAAGGCCAACATGTTATCTGCCACTCATGGGGGAAAGAGGGAAAGAGATTTGATGTTTTTTGTTTGAGGAAAGGAAAGCTTTTTTCTTTTTTTTTTTAAATGATAACGAGCTCTCAAATTCAGTGGAGACTTTAGTTAAATCACTGCCTTTAAGTGCCTCTGAGGTCAATGACAGCTCTCCTGAGTCATACAGAGATGGAAGCTTACAAAATATCTCTACTTGATGTAAGGGGAAGGGCTTACCCAGAGATTTATTGGGGAGAGGGCGGGTTTGTGCCAGACTTAAAAGAGAACATGCTTCTATGAGATAAATTCATTTTCATGTTTATTTATTTAGAGTAGAAAAAACGGTGCTGCCTAGTAGAGCATATGCTGGGTGTAATGAAAGACAAACGTCAGCTTTTGAACGAAAACACCCATTCATCAAAGGACACAGAAGAACAAACAACTTCTTCATTAAAACACAATTGAAAGGTGGCTTCTCCTCTCCACTCCACCTGCTTTCCCAAGTTGGGGGTTGCACGGGAAACTGCCGCTCACTTAGCTTCCTTGTTACTCTCTGTGTTGGAGAAGATGAAAGCCTTTTCCCATCTCAAGGATTCCTTAAATCTCAGAGATAGAAAAAATAATAATAAAAAGTGGTCCACAGTACTGCAACAGCTTTTTCTTCACTGTTTTGGAGATGGCAGCATCTGCATTCGGTCCAGCCCTGTTGCGACAGATCCCAGCTGAAGGATGGAGTAAATACCTGCCAGGCATTCTGTGCCCTTAACATGAGTTCTTGTGGTAGGCGCTGGAAGCTGGTAATACGATACATCCCCAAGATCCTACTAAATAGGAGGAAGCAATCAAAACCTTCTAAATTTTCCCAGGATGGAAAAGCAATTTCCTCCTCCAGCTGGAAGAATGGGGGAGATTGAAAGGTCTCAGGGAAAGTAATTATGCCCCTTTGATGAGTCCATCAGGAAGCCAAGAGTGGTTCATTGGCGTGAATAAATATTTTCATCTTTGACCTAATTGTCTGTGTAAATCTAACAAAAAGAAATCACCAACTTAATGTGCCTAGCGTCTATACTTCTATATGCGATGCTGATTTGTTTTGTGAAGCGTCACAGGGATATATGGAGATAAATAAGTAATGAAGAAAAGAATAAGAACAATAGGCAACTCATATGGTTGATATCTCAGATAAATCCACCCAGGTCTGGGCTCTGGCTGGTTTACGTTGTTTCCTAGCTCTCCTTCTGTGCTTCCTGGCCAATCCTCTGTGAGGTTTTTGGTTATGTCTGTAATAATATCAGTTGTCTGCATCTCTGGAAGCTGCAATTAATTAATTTTTAAAAAGATGAAAAATGACAGAGAAGTACAAGCACTGCTATAGTTGTCCCTCGGATGGTCTTTTAGCACAGCAACAGACATGAAAGCTAGAGATTAGAAGATGACTCAATCACTGCTTGATTTTAATATGAAGTCTCACTTCAGTTCTTTGAAACAGAGGGTCAGCTGAGCCCAAAAGATCATGTTTACAGTTCACAGTTCTCCAGCAATAACCTGCTGCTTAAAAAACAAGGGAGACTTTGAGACTCCTCTTAAAGTGTAGATTAGATATAAATAGTAATGAATAAAAGAAAGAAATTCTGCTTTGCACTTGAAATCTGAAAACTGTACCCAAGAAGGAACAATACAGCTTCAATCCAGGAACACCTTGTAAAACCAAAGCCTAGAAAAATGTAAGTAGTTAAAATTACTCACCATCCTGATCACATAACATTGGTGTTGACTGTTCTTTGGATGTAACTGGAAACTTATTAATGATGATCCACTTTAGCTGGGGATTTTCTTAACCTATAAAGTTCAAGTAGCTGTTTCTTCTCCCCAAACCACTGATCTGGCTTTGCTGTCTTTGAAACTAAATAGACCCCTTGTGCAAGTGACCTTATTGACAACACTCAGAACACAGGCTTTTATTTTCAAAATGTTAGCAAGCAGACACCCAGGTTTAACTTGTGACCTATTAATATATCTAGCTGGGACATAGCAAGGCCACAGGCATCTCAAATTGGGCATTCATTTGAATAACATACTACTTTGTGCCCAAGTACAGCCCAACCCAATGAGTTTTGTGGGCCAGGAGGGAGAGGCAATGTAAGCTGAAACACCTGGGGAAGAACTGGGACAGGAGGAGGCAGAATCCTCAGTCTTTCTTTCCTAATTTTTTCTTCTGGTTTTGATCCAGGAAACAGTAACCTGGATGAATCCTCCAGCTGTACTGGCTCAACTGTACTGGCCATTGTGTGCAGGGCCATTAGCTCACGCCTTTTCATCCATATGAAAAATAGCAACAGCCCATTCCACACCTCCTCTTCCATCTTTCTTCAGGTCATTTGCTGGTCTCCCAGTATGCTGATAAGGAGAGGGAAGAAATTGCAGCTTTTATAATTGAGACATAAGAAAAGGTTACTGCACTTACCTTTTCTTCCATGTCCTATAGCAGTTATGTAGGATCTGTACCTGGATGTATATCAGTCAACTTTCATGCTACTCGTAATTATGTCACCTTGCATATCTGAGGTTTAAAAAACCTTGTGCAAACAGTGACTGAGTGAGTGGAAAACATCTGACTTAGCTTCAGCAACCAAAAGTCTTGACATTTGGTCTAAAAGTCCCTATGATCAATGGAAAGTAAGACATTTTCCAAAAAATGTTAGCTTCCAGTTCCCTAAGGGTGGCGTGAAGGCGCCAATCTCTTTCTAATAAATAAAAAATGCCAGAGATCAAATCTCTTCCAAGAGCAGATTTTTTTATTATGGTCATATTTTGGGAGGATAAACTCACCAGGGTTAGCTACACTGCTAGAAAATGCATTCTCTCATAGCTACTTCTACCAGCCCACTGTCAAGGGCAATCTCCCAGCCCCATCTGAAGGGCAGTTAATGTGAAAGCCATGTTGATCACTTCTAGATAAATTAGCCAAGGTAGCTGATCCAGCCCTCTGAATTGGGCTCAGCTAATATGGCTTATCTTGCTGAAGTGACAGGCAATATTTACTTGTTCCAATCTGCTGGTAGAAGCCAGGGCATAGCAATAGCGCAGATAGAGACATGGTTAGTCAAGAATAGGAATTTCTTCCAGAGACACAGCTGGGGCCAGAAGCAGTTTTGGATAACAGGATACAGTAGAAGACTTCCACTTTTTTCTTCAGCTTATCAAAAACCAAAAGCTATTGCAAGTCCTCAGATGATTTGAGAATTAAAACTTGTCTGCTTTAGTAACAGTGTTCTGATTTTCTTGTGCCAAGCAAAATGAAAATGGCAATCCTAGATATAATTAAGCAGTCAAAATACTCAGAGATATGTGCATATAAGCACATATCTAGTTTTCAAAGTAAGCCATGAAGTTCCATTGCTTGGAAAAAAGACTAACAACACATCAGGCAAAGCAAATGCAGTAGTTGAGAAAGCCACTTAAAAGCAAATAAATGAATAAGAAAGGTCCTAGGAAGTAAATAACACACTAAAAATCACTTCATTGTAAAGGATGGGGTACCAGAGGTCACCATTTCTGCTATTTGTCAGAAGTCCTGTACACGGAGCACAGCACTGAGATGGCTGAATGGTACTTGCTCTGCATTGCAGCTGGATCCAACTTTAAAAGAAAAGCTGGGTACATGCTAAAATCAGTGTAGGTGAAGCTACTATGTTTGCAGGATTTTCTTCTTGCTGCAAGTTATCATCTCCTCTGTCATGTCCACCTGACTGTTATCCCAGGTTTAAAATGGGTCAATAAAAGTCCAATAGAATCAAGAAATGATCATTTACCCCTAATACATGATGTGATTGATTCTTGGAGGAAAAGATCTAGTTCATGTTTACCTTTCTGAATCACCCTGCTCCCTTTGCTCCCTAGGTGTCAGCGGACTAGAGGAGGTATTGTGAAATATTTCCAAAGCCAAGTGGAGCAGAGATGAAAGGTGGGCAAGTTCACAAAAATTTTGGATCATATTTCTCACCGGAGCTTATCAGCTGAGATCTGGCTATTACAGTTGAAATAGGAAAGGATTCAAGGATTTATGTGGTGTTTTGGCAATCTAAGAGCCCCCTGTCTTCTAGAAGAATGCTGTACGAAAATATTTAGCTCACTTAGTCAAGTATGTCTTGTTCCTTGTTACTCCTGCACATGCTCCCAATGAACCTGTTGTCCTCATAGCATGGCTTTAGTGCTATGACTCAAAATGAAAGACTCCCAAAGTGGTGATTCCCCACTAATGAAGGTTAAACTCATTACAGGTGAGCCAGGCTTGAAACAGCAGGCCCAGACTTTCTCCTGCAGGGCACAGCAGATGTATCCTCACCAGTGAACCCAAGCATGCCAGCCCCAGTTGCATTTTGCAGGTGGCTTTCTCGTCCTGGAGGCCAGGAGAGGCAAGATGTGGGCTGCTTTTTGCCAGCTTGTAGTAGGGCCTGGAAATGCTCCCAAACACATCAATCACCAAAGATAAAAGTAACCAAAGACTTCAGAATGCTGCCAGTTCCTCAGTTCAAGGCAGACTACTGAAAGCTGTAGACCTGTAGTTTAGGTATCCCTTCTACCCTCTCTGAGCAGTCTAGCAGCTGTGGAATTTCACCTGGACAGGGCACGAGGACCAACTTCTCTGCAGATTTCCCTTATCCACCTTCCTTCTTGATAGAAGAAAATTCACCTTTTCATTAAGTTTTATAGGTAGATCTATCAGGAATAGGACACAATTTGAAGATTAAGAAAATAATTAGGTACTCACATAGTGAGTATCTATCATGTAGAGCCTTCTAATCTCCCACAGAAACAGTTAAAATCTACAGCTGATCATAGATGCTTATTGACCTTTGAGATGCTGTGGAGCATCAGACATCTGTCCAGGGTTGGCACAGGCCACTGAGATGCATATTCCAAGGGGGCAAAAAGACCCATGCAGCCTCGTGGGGCAACACGAGCTACTAAGGCACCATGCAGTTGCAAATTGTGCCTCCATTCCATGCTTTGACACTTAATTTTTGTGTTCTCACCTATGTACTAAATCCCACCCCAGCAGTCTGGTGAATCCAACCTGGCATTTCAATGCTTGGGACGCATGTTGCATGGACATAATATATGCATAATATAATTCCAGTGAGAATATAATGCTTTTATATCCCAATTTAGAGAAACTCTTCAGTTTCTTTGGCTCTGGAGTGGAGGTAATGCCATGTATTTTTAAAGATCATAGAATTGTTTGAGTTGGAAAGGACCCTTCTAGGTCATCTACTCCAACTCCCCTGCAATGGACAGGGATACCTACAGTTAGATCAGGATGCTCAGAACTCTGTCCAGCCTGACCTTGCATGCCTCCAGGGATGGGGCATCTACCATCTCTCTGTTCCAGTGCCTTACCACCCTTATTGTAAAAAAACTACTTCTTTATATCCAATCTAAATCTCTCCTATTAGTTTGAAACCATTTCCCCTTGTCCTATAAGATCCTCACATTTCCTGCAGTCCCTCTCCATGCTTTTTTCTCTGCACAGTTATCTTGTGGAGTTGTCCTAGAATGCATGTGACACTGCTAAAACACTTCAAAGAAACTTATCAGAGCCCATCTGCATGAATGTAAACTTCAGAAAAGACAACAACAAAATATTGTGAAAAATGTATGCCCTTGAGGAGAGAGAAACTCTGAGCTCAGTGAGTGTGTGTGGTAGGGTAAGTGATGGCTGAGTTTTCTCCTGCAAACAATGGGTCTTTTTGGTGCAATTTTCTGCAAGTTGAACATAGCTTCCTTCCTCTTTCTGAGTCTGCAGACCCAAATGTGTCAAAATCTCAATATTATTTCTGTCATTGCTCAAAATAATCCATTCAAAGAAACAAACAATAAAAACAACTTAGTAATGGCAAGGAACCTTGGAAAGGCCTCTAATAGATAAAACTTCATGGTTAAACTGCCTGCACATATCTGTTTTTTTTATTTTATTTTATTTTATTTTATTTTATTTTATTTTATTTTATTTTATTTTATTTTATTTTATTCTTTCCTGAGGTTTTAGTTCTCTCTCTCACACAGGGATATCATGTGGTAAAGGGCTGTCAGACTGTATGCTTTCACATGGGAAGGAAGAACGTTACTTGCAACAGTTAATGAGAATTGACATCATATTGTATTATGGTTATTCATTTATCAGTATTATTGTACCACAACATACATACATACATTAGACTAGGATTGCTTTAATTTCAGCAAAAGTCTGCCTATTTCGAATACCTCAGGCTAGTTTTACAAAATAGAACAATTTTTAAAAACCTTCTTCATCATTTTTGAAATGAAGTAACTCTGTCAAACTGCCGCACACTTCACAGGGCACAGGATTTTTCCCTTATCATCTCTGTAGCACTTCGAGCTGTTACAAACAGAAAGGTTCATTACTATTTTGAATTAAAACTGCATTATTTTGTATGAGTTGCTTCTTCCAGGTGGAATAACGTTAATGCCAGAACAACTCTGAAGACATGCTGTCTATGACATGAGAGCAACAGGGGTGGCATTTTTCAGCTACCTTCCATATGGGTACCTCAAGCCACTTCACAGATCTTACAATCACTGTCTTTACTTATCAATGAGAGCATTAGAGTAATGATAGATTGATGATTTGTCCTATTAGATAATGTTAATAAAGCAATGCTATAGTCTACACTCCCTTAAGGCTCATTCCTCTCCTTAGTGTTTGGCCTTCTTCCTTTCATTGTATCACAATACCCACAAACACACAGAGAAAGGTGCTCACTCTGCAAACTCTTGGTCACTGGTATGCAATTTTCTCTTCCCATCACGGCAACGTGAAGCCTTCCCGAGTTGATAAGAAATAAATCTTTTTTTCCACCAGTTGTGATGTTATGATTTACTTTGTACACTCGAGAGGTTCAACTCATTATTTCCAGTATAAAGTTTAATATACACAACAGGCCTGAGTTCATAAAGTCAGAAATGTATGGAATGAGACCAGAACCATTTCAAAAACGTGAAAAGTATATATTCAATTATAAGTGGATCAAGATGATTTATTTGTGCAGTAGTGTTGAGAATATATGTTGAAGAATATTGCAGTACAGTTCATCTTGCTAGAGGTGAATCTGAGTCACCATGCTTGGATCTCAGTCTGAACTTTCCCAGAACTTGGGAGGAAGCCTTTAGATCTCACTGGGAAACACTAACTTCAGCATGTTACGGTTTTATTTATTTATTTATAGGATTTTCTACCTGGAAACATCATGAATGTCAATCTGTGCAGTCTCCTGTTGGGGCTTCTGGCTAGTCTCAGTACAGTAATGCTTCTTACTCTTTGTTTTGTTGATCCAGAAAGGCTGGAAGGAAATTAAAGAATTGGTTTCTTGTCCTACAGAAAGATGACTTGACTCTCCATCACCTCTTTTCATGTCCAGCCAGCTACCAATAGCCTACCACCCAGATCTTCTTAACGTCCCAGTCATTGCTGGTGTGGTCATTTAGACTTTGGAGCAAGAGAGAAACTACCTTTTTTTGAGAGAACTAGTCCAGATGTTCTCAAACTCTCATCAGACTCCTCCAGCTGAGCCAACATTCTTCTCAGCAGATATGCTTGGCCACTCGGTTCATTCTCCAGACAACTTCATCTTCTCTGACTGTGGCCACTTCCCTGTCTCCCATTTCTGCATGTTTGAACATGCAGTCTAATAATTTGAGAGACAACCTGTAATGGTATAAAGCAAGCTGCTCTTCTCATTTCCAGCTGCCAGGAATTTCCTCCATCAGGCACAGTCGTAGAGTGCCAGATAGCTACCAGGAGGAATTAGTCATCAAGTAACATTTGCTTTGGCTTAGCATACATTTGTTTAAATGTTAAAATCTCAGCCTGTTCTTTATTCTAACATGTTTTGTCATTTGCCTATAACCACCTCCAGTATGCTTTATAGCAGGTTCCTTAGGACTCTAGGAAAAATGTCTCAGTGTGCATTCTGTTCTGGGCTTTTGTGTGGTGTATGAGCACGAGTCCAGGACCCAGTTAATGAAGGAGGCTCATACCATGTGGGTTCTGCTGGGTGAATTCAGTGGAGCATGCCTTAAATCATGTGCAAACACAGCATTTGTAAGGTATAGTTTCTTCTGAGTCTATGACAGCGTGGTGCCAAGAGTAATGTGGAATTTGAAGATCACCTTGTGTGTATGTTAAATTACTGCAATCAGACTTTAAGACAATTGTTGACCATGAGAGTATTTTAAATCCTACGATGATTTCGCCATTTAGAAGAAGCTCCTGCTTCACATCATGATGAACAAGAGATCATTCAGAGCAGTGAAAAGCAGAACTTTGTCTACAGAACAAGCCTTAGCCTGGCATAAGGGTACTATTATGAAATGCAGGAGCCCAACACACAAACTCTGTCTGATTTGATCGAAAGTGTATAAACTAATCCCATGTGTTTTCTGTCTTATCCTTAACTACTAGATCACTGGGAGAATACAACGCATGAGCTATTCTGTTTGTGTTATAAGTTACCAAATGTGTACTAGACAAGAGACAATCTGCTTCCAAGTCACAGAAATAAATCTATTCTAGGATAGGTAAAAATTCAACCCTTTTCCATCTGACCCCAAATTCTATCTTTGTAAGAATTTGTATATTTCTACAAGAAGCTTCAGCAATCTGGTGTTTTTATTCAGAAGGAGATATGAAGCTATTCACCAAGCACTATTAAAAAATGTTAAATGCGAGTAAACTGCTATTGTCAGCACTCAGGATTTGAATATTTCGTTTTCTGTCTGTCCATATTTTTATTCAAACAGTACTTTTTCAAGATGTGGAATATTGTGGCTAGATTCTCATCTGTTATGTTTCTTCCACCTTTAAAAGTAGAGTGGTGTTTCAGAGAAAACAGCTTTTTGGCTTTTCTAACTACTATAACTGGAGGGCAGTAAAAAAAATAAAAAGAAAGGAAAGCATTTTCAATCTCCCGATCATGTAGGCACAATGACCATTAGATCAAAATGATGGCATCACTGTGATAATTGCTACTATTGGAGAGCACGTCTTTTAAGATTCTGCTTGCTCTAGCAAGTGCCTTGTCACAACAAGGAGTGGGTTGGTAGAATGACCAGACGGTGCTAAGGACTCAACCCACACATCTCTGTGTGTTTCAGGAAACTTCAGTTTGGACCAGTTCCAGTCTGTGCCTGAGCACTCACCTTTCCTTGGCTGCTGAAGTGCTTGAAGTGTGTTTCTGACCCACAGCTTGCCAAGCCATGCCCAGCATTTACGCAGAGAACAGCTCATCACCAGGGCTATATCAGAGCTATGATACATGAAGGCTGAGGCAGCATTTTTTGCTGTCTCCAGTGTGGTATCTGCTCTTTTTGCTTTTTCTGCATTTCTGTTGATTTTACTTCTTGTGTTTCTCGAAAGCCCTGCCAATGTGTCCCACCTGCCATAATTCTTTGCAATTTGGAGGCAGAGAAAGCTCCAGGGAAACCATGACCTGTGGGGTGGGTGCCCAGGAACGTCCTCCAGGTCAGTGGGCTGAGCCATACTGTTTTGTCACAGCAAGAGAAGGCCAGGAGTCTTCCTTATGAAACCCAGAGAAGACTGATTGAGCTGAGAGAAGCAGCTGGTTTTGTTCGATGCCAATGAATATTGCACAGAAAAGGGTTCCTGAGTCTCAGATGAGCATCTTTCTTTTTTTTTTTTTTTTTAATAACTGCAACCTCAGCTACAAAAGCATAAATGAAAAATGCCAATGTCTGCCTATCCTATAAATAAACAAACAATAAAATTAAAACCAACCTCAATATACACAACAAAGACCAATCATGGGATGTTTCTCTGTAAAACTTACACGCTGCCATAACTTCAGGCTAAACAAGTCTGAACCAAGAAGGGTTTTGTCCCAGATCTGTATATTTTATGGGAAGCTGATGCTTATTTTCCATGGGAAACTAATTTTTCCAAAGGACAGTTTCAGCTTGGCGGCTCAATACTGTGCTGCTGTGACAAGCTGCTCTTTTAGCAGCGCTGACAGATTTTTGAGAAATATTTATTTTCTCAACTAAGCCATGAGGCCAGTGACAGGTACATTCTGGAATGAAAGAGAATGCAGGGAAGCACGCAAGAAAATATGGAATTTGGAGCACAGCTTTTTACCAACATAGCCAGATAGGACACAGGTTGAAGTCATCTTTGTGTAGCTCTCAGCAAAAAGGCATTAATTATGTGGTAGTTCAAGTTTGTTCACCAAATTAAAGAACCCAAGTGGAATGTTTTGTCAGGTAGACTCAAAAGTTTGGGGATTTTTTTTTGTTTTCTTTCTTTTTTTCTCCTGCCAATATGTAAGCTGTAAATCATACTACTTGATTCAGACCTTCATTTTTAGGCTAAAAACAAGAAATAAATCAAATGAAAAATATGTTCCAGTTCCAATTCTGACCTTGATGAGGAAGAAAACTTGACACTAGTGAAAAACTGTTTCTGTTTAGTTCTTAACCAGTGATACTTCTGAAGTTTTAGCGCACATTAAGAGAAAGCATCAAGCAGAACAAGACCCAAAGGGCACAGACATGGAGTTTTCTCCAAGTTAAACATTGTCTGGAACTAATGTGTTTCAAAATGCCTTTCTTCTTCATTCAGGTAACAAATCAGACATGTGAGCCTGGACATCTATTCACAGCAGTGCCTAATAAAATGGATTTCTCACATGAATCAGGCCACGAGTACCCTGTAGCACATACAATGCTGTTTTGATTCCTTGCCTATCATCTATCATCAGCTGAGGGAGCTGGGCTTGTTCAGCCTGGAGAAGAGAAGGCTGCGGGGTGACCTAATTGCAGCCTTTCAGTACCTGAAAGGAGCCTACAAACAGGAGGGCAATCAACTCTTTGAAAGGGTAGACAACAACCGAACAAGGGGAAATGGTTTTAAGTTGAGGGAGAGGAGATTTAGGTTGAATGT
>JAOWBP010002392.1:61007717-61024175 GCA_028571105.1 Tragopan temminckii
CAAAGGATGAACCAGTGAAAGTCACACACAGCCAAAACTTCTGAAAGGCGTCAAAAATTAGCAGCTCAGCAATTCCAGCAGGTTGAACAACAGTCCTTATGACAAAGAAAACCAGGGAGATATCAAGCCAGATTTCATGCTATCCTTGTGACACCAACTCATTCCCAGGAGTAGTGCGTGGTCCTGCTGGGCTGAGTACTGCAATCCTGAGTCTCATCTTCCAGGAATTTATGCCTGAGCTCCAAATACAAGGGACTATCTCATTTTAAGCACAGATTGGTGGCAACCAAAATTTCATGGCAAAATCCCATGTCACAAAATATTAGCCCACGCTGGGAAAGAACCCTGAGCATAGTTTGCTTTTCCCAATGTTTAGTAAGACAAATCTCATAAGATGATCAGAGAAGGTGAATTTTCTGCAGCTGGGGTGAAAAATTGGCCAACAACAGCTTTGCAGCCCAACATCTCAGACAGCCTGGAGATACCTTGGTGGTGAGAGAGATCTAAAGTCATAATAATTATTAGGTATGCCATTAGGTTTGCCAATAGTTAAATAGGAGCTAATAGGCTTTTGAAAGTCTAATTTTGGGCTCTGAGTACCTTCTATATCAAGTCCCTTTTCAGATTTCACCATTTTTCCACATCTGTCTGAAGCAGCCAGTGGATAAATACAATGTCCAGATCTTGGCTGCTGACATTGTGCACCTCTGTTGGATTGGAGGAGGTCAAAGGAGAGCAGCAAGGCCCTCAGGAAGGGAGGCATGGAGAGAGCACTCAATGTAAGGAAACGTCAAAAAACAAACACATATTTCTTTGTTAAGCAAGTGCCAATAAAGGCACATGGGTAAACGTTCAGAATGTTCACATGGAGTAATCAATATTCTTCATGGCCCAAGAAAACAGTGAAAGAATGGGATAAAACTCAGTGGGGAAATTGTAGAGGGCTGTTTGGAAAAGTTTTCTGACAGTGAGGTCTGTACTAAGAGTTGTGCAGTTTGCATAAAACTAATCCACCATTGAATGTCCCTGTGTGTATAGGTACACTGTACTGCTAGAACTAGAAACCTCTCTCTAAGCATGTTTAATCCACATGGTTAAAATTATTTGGTTAAGCACTCCAAGTAAAACACATGCTCTAAGCAGAGGCACATTGCTTGGGACATATGCTTTTGTATAGAAACTCTGTACGCTGTCAATAAAAATCAACAGCTCTGTTGCAACACGCAGAAATTTCTGTGTCAGAAGGAGGACCTCTCACAATAAAATCCTGAAAAAAAGAGGAGAATGTGCATCTAGGTGTTACGCACATTATGCTTCTTTAATGTTAGAACAGTTGGTATCTCAAGAAAAAACTAAACAATGCATGAAACAATTATTGAGATGATTTCCAGCCAACAATGATGTCAGGGTTTGTCTACACAAAACTCTGTGGTCTCCATTGCTGAATTCATCCAATTTACTAAGGCAGGTCTGCAAGGGAGCATGTGGCATCTTTTGTGATTTCCTTGACTGACAATCTCTAGCTCTCTATTAGAATTTTTCTTTTTTTGTACATACATATTACTACTGCTATGCCAGACACAACTTCCAGTAATTCAGGAAATCTGCACTCATTCAGTGGTCTGTAGGTTTCTTTCTTGGTCTGGTTCCCCAAGAGCCCTGAAACAGACAGAGGGAGTGGTGTTCCATTCTAAAGAAATTTACATCTCCGTCACAGTCAGTGAAAAGTTTGTTCTCTCCTACTTTTCTTTGATGGTGTATCATGTTGTTTGCTGGCCATTCACATTTGCAAGTGCACAGCATCCCTGTGTGGAACAGAGGCATGTGAAGGCAGCTCTGCTTGTGCAATACAAAGACGATGTTTGCCTGGGTTGGGACTTCTTGCTATTGCAGAAAGAAGCTGCTATTGTGCTCTGTGTAATCATTCCCTGTTGGGTGAATGCATGCCAGTCCACATTAATGATGTTACTGTTACATTATGCTAATTGTATCTTTGAAGCTCTGTAATTCCGATTTTTCTAAACAGCTTGATAATAACAGTTAATTAAAAAAAGATGTTCTCTGAAAAGGGCAAGAGAGATGCTCTCTCAGAATCTCAGAAGATTAACAAAGGAAAAGCTTTGTCTACTGTCCAATTGACCTTAGACACAAACACAAGTTATTAATTAATCAATGCCACTTCAGATGATCTGAGAGGACATGAGAAGGAACCAGGCTACAGACATCAGGAGATGGGAGATGGGAGCAAGAAGGAGCAGAATTTCCCTCTTGGCTTCATCTTCCTCAGTTATCCCTGAACTAGGAAAACTTGCAACTTTATACTCCCCAGGAGAACTTAGAGAGCTGATGCCATACGTTTCAAAAGGCAATGACTTGAAACTGTTGCAAGATGTGCTGGAGGGATGTCCAACACAGTCACGCTCTGAGGAGGTAGGATGCACCAAGACACTTCCTCCTTCTTCCACCCAGAAGAAAAAAACCAGAGTAAGCGTTACTGTAGAGGTGGAGGGAGACTTGGGGGAAGTTCAGCCTTACCACAGATTTCTTGTGCAAAAACAGACAAGTCTTTAAAGCCTATTTCTAGAAGGATATTTAGACACACAAATAAGTTCTCAGATCTAGGTTTTAGCCTCTCCCACTGTCTGAAAACTCCACAAAATGAGACTTTTCCACATTGTCTAGTCACATCTGTTTTGGTAATGATCTGTGGAGGGCAGGAATGGCCTTTCTATGCATATAATTCACTACTGAAATAAATAATAAGAACTCGATGGGAAAGTTAAGAAGTTACATAGAATACACTCTTTCCATTGTAAGTCTTCTGAAACCTTTCCAAATTTTGCCGCCTTTATTTTTGTTGTTGTTGCTGGTTTGTGTTGAGAAACGATCTTCCCACACGTCCGTTTTTGTTCTTGGTCTGCAACTCCGAGTGCTGCTGTGAAGTTCGAATGGCTCTCGCTGGTCAGAGCCTATGGGGCTTCTGTGTTCCTGTCATTTCATGTGTCATGCAGACAACCCAAACCCACAGCAATAAAAACTTTATAATACAACAGCCCCCCATGTGGTTGATGTATGCCACATGGTGTATTCTATTTGTTACTGGTCACACTTGGAAAGTATTCAGTTTCTTTTTGCCACCCAGTCCCATTGTATAAAGCAATTTTTTCCTGTTTGAAGTCCAGCATTTTTAATTTTTTTTTAAACATTAAGTATTTCTCTTGAGTGAGGTAACAAATGCCATAAGAGATTATAATGAGCCATGGTTCTTATCTGTATCTGTGATTCTTACCCTTTTTTCAGGCACTGGATCCTTGCTTAACATTTGTAGCTGTACAGACACATACAATTAGAAGAAACAATCAAGAGATCCTGCTTTTCTTTAAAAATATTTTAAAGCCTTCCGTTACTGGTTGCCAACCTGCATGATGCTTTTCCATGACTGAAGGGTCCATTGCATACAAAAATATTTATCACGTCTTTTGTACAAAATGTCCCACACAGAATAACTTGTGCTGATAACAAAGGGAATGCATATAAGGACAAAATGTAGCTACTAGGCAGTAGATTTCAGGAGGCAGGCGGGAAGATTTTCTGTTTGCTTATTCATTTGTTTTTTAGTTTTGCCACAAACAGTGTTTTCAGTGAGCTGAATCCAAGCGTATTCTCAGCTGGGGAGAAAGGGCTGATTGATGGTAGTAAAATACTAAACTGCTCAAGGTTCCTGCTTCACAGTATATAAAACCAGTCATATCAGCTCATGTTTCACTTTTTATGTCTTTTTTATGAAAAAAGACACAAAAGAATCCGATAAGCATAGCTGAAAACTCCACTGAACTGCCTATACAAGCAGCCTCCTCAGTGTGCAATTACTTACACATTTGTCATGAGAAAAAGGCACTTTTAGATAAGTAGATGTAATAGGTCAGCATGCAAATTGGGTGTGAATTTGCTCTAATGGTGTGACACACAGCTCCTACACAGCTCCACTGAGGCATCCAGTGCTGACATCCAATTGCATCACCTTGCTTACAGTTTCCAGGGGCCAAACTAGTCACCAAAATTAGGGCTGTTTATCTCTGAGTCTCCAAGACATGGATACACTTCATGTTTAGGGGTAAAAATGTGCACATGTGATAAATGACCAGACAGGTAGTTGAGAAGGTCCTAGGACTGTAACTGAATTAAGGTGTAAATATATCAATACTCCATGTCCTGATGGCTACTGAAGCTTTTTAATCAACTGTGTTTTCCATCACTGAGAGACTTTTACCAGAGTTAGAAACAGGAGCTCTGACTTGAGTCTCACCAGGGTAAGCTGGGTGCAGGCTATCACAGTATCACAGAATTGCAGGGGCTGAAGGGGACCTCTCGAGATCATCGAGTCCAACCCTCTGTTAAAGCAGGTTTCCTACAATAGGTTGCACAGGTAGGCATTCGGGCAGATCTTGAATATCTCCAGAGAAGGAGACACCACGACATCTTGAGCAGCCTGTTCCAGTGTTCTGCTATCCTCACAGTAAAGAATTTCTTCCTCATGTTTGTATGAAACTTTCTATGTTCCATTTTTTGCCCACTGCCCCTTATCCTGTCACTGCACATCACTGAAAAGAGCCTGGGATGATGTGCACTGATTGCTACATTGCACGTGGCAAGTTTGGCTGGGAGGATGCATTCATGTTGCAATGATTTACTCTTTGCAAACCTAGCTTAGCTAAGCATGGAGCTACTCCTTCCTCCTTTCCTCCTCTCTCCCCTCTCTATCAACCAGGTGTATTTTGAGTGCCAAGACCATAAATGCATCTCTACTTTTGCAAAGGCCCATGAAGGAACAAGGTTGGTCACAGGCTCATTGTGATCACACTGCCTGGCTTGTGTCAGCAATATCTCTGTACTTGTGCCTGGCAGCCCCAACAGTAAGTAATGCCAAAACAGCTTTGACCACTACATTAAAAAACACCAAAGGACAATACTTCTCATGAAAACAGTCAACAGAGCTTGACAGCCGTTACTTACAAAAGCTCCTGGGCTCTGCTGTATGCAGACCTCATTGGCATTTTGTACTGATGCCAAAGTGTCAAATTTCTCTCCAGTTTTTAGGGTCATGGCAAATTTAAGAAACCACAAATGAAGATGAACTCATAGAGGACATACTAAAACACTCTCTAGTAGCTCTGCAGCCATTGTTTCACGCACTACAACCGCAAGCGGTCATGGAAGTGGCAGGGAAGGTATTGGCACTGCTGTGCTAAACTGCTTTCAGATGGGAACAATCCAGTGGGTGACCTCAACTGGGGCTCAGTGGTCCTGAAGCCCTGGAAGGCAGGCAGGAGTGTGAGCAACATTTCTTTTGTTGATGAGGACGGTTGTAGCTGGAGAGGGTGAGATCAAGATTACAAGACAAAAGCACAGAATAATGACAAAATGAAGTTCTCCAGCACATGCTGCTTGAGCTGCTAGAAATTACAGGCTAGAAGAGTGCTCTCAATAGCTGCAAATTGACAATGCTAGACAAAGTGATGCTGGAATGGCATATTTATCTGATAAAACGCACTCAACTTTGTCATTTCTCCTTTATAAGGCTGATAAGAGCTCATGACATGTAACATATTACTTGAATTACCATAATTTTATCCACAAACCAAGATCCAACTGTGAAATGCACTAGTTGAGACCTATAATACAGTTCTTTCAAAGAATTTACATTGGAATCACGAGATTGACACAAATGGAAGGGGAAGGGCAAGGACAAAACATCAGCAGGAAGTGGAATGGCCGCTACCTTTTAGTAGCTCAATTGCAAAGACAGACATTCTGAATTCCAACTCTGAAATGGGGGGGGGGGGGAAGACACAGTAAGGGACCTCCTGGAAAAGTGTAGGCGGAGGTACTGGAAGGTGCTGTCAAGCCTGAAAGTTGAAAAGAGACCAAATGCCTTGGTGTTTTAGCATTCCCCCTCAAAATGGTACTTCTTATTTTTGGATGAAGTGAAAGGATGTAACTAACATCAGTTGGAGCTGAAATGACACTATTTTTTTTACCCTCAGTACTAAATGTGGATTAGTAACTTTCAAGGGTTTTTGTTTGTTTGTTTGTTTTGTTCTGTTTTGTTTTGTTTTTTACCCAGGCCAAAATAACTAAGTCAGATGAGAGCCAGAAGTGAGACCCAGTCAAGTGTTTAGACTGCCATGGCAATCCATTAAAAACTTTTATTAGCAAACCAATTTTCTTGCAGAGGTCAAGAAAAACTGTGCTCCAGGATTAAAAGCTTTGCTCATTATTCCTCTCCATAAAGAGGAAAGAATATTGAAAAGGCCGTTAACCAAGTTCATGTACCTTAGTTATATAAACCATGTTGCTTAGAAATGGCGATGCCCAATTTTAGAAAACATGGAAAGAACACAAAATAACTCTAGATTATAAAGCTGGAAAGGATCATACAGCCCATGGACGTGGGTAATGGAGAACAATGTGATCCCTGTGGATGGACCCAGAAGGAAATCACACCTGCTGTCCCTGAATTTTCCTAACTGAGCACAAACTCACTTCTGTTTGCCCCAGTCGGTAAAAGAAAAATAATTTTATCTGGACACCAGAGAACTGTAATTGAATAGAGTCACTTTTCCCCAGTCATTTAGAGTGGACATTAGGAAAAGTTTAAGTATGCTTGCATGTTAGAAATAACTGTCTTATGACATCTCCCTCTCTGGAACAGGTTGTATTTATTTGTCAGTGATACAGGGAGATTTCACAGTGTTTTGTTCTTCCCTTAGTTTCTAGGATCCCATGATTTCAATAGTTATTCAAATTTTGTAATATCATCTGAACTAGGCAGTTGTTTTGAAAGTTTCCAGTACAGAAATCACTTATGATTACAAAAGGACTGAGAGCTAGGAGAGAATTGCATCCTCAGAGCTTGGCGCACAACCATTCCACTGGGTCCTTACCAAGGAGTGGCGTTCTCCCAACCAGCCTTAAATGGCTTGTGCTAGTACCCAAATTCGAGCTGACACCTTGGGACAGAGCCTACCCTGCTGGTTGGTAACAATAACCCCGTGGCAAGCTGGATTCTCTGCCTGGAAAGAATCAGGAGTCAAAACACTCATGTTTCAGGATGCAGGCCAAGTGCAAGCCAACAGCATAGGAAAGAAAATTCTTTCATGGATTAACTATTCCTAGATTGTCCACTTGTAGTGTTTATTGTTCCTTTGTTCCTTTCTCCAAAGCCACAGTGAAATACAGTTGTTGGAAAGGAGAGATGACCATGCTGGCATGACATGAAACCTCCTATATACATGTACAATATTGCTCAAAAAACATTTGGTGTGTGGAGATGACACAGGCACACAGAAGGGGTTCAGATGACTCACAGTCTGCTTAAGCAAGTTTTGTAAGCTGGCATACACTCTATGTATATCAACAAAAAATGGAGATGCATGGAAAATAAATCCTTTTATTTGTGAGTGGTATGCCACAGTCATGGGGCAGTGGGAACTTTACAGGGAATGCTTCTAGAAGTGCTCCACAGATGGTGCCCTCGGGGAGCTGCTTTCTTTAGCTCATGTACCTCCTAGCAATCTCCTGGGCATCTCTGAGCAGGCCCTGGTACCCACTGCCTCTGCCCAGATCAGTCTCCAGAAGGTTTTTCTCTGTAACAGATTTTAAGCACAAATGCCTCGAGATCAGTTACTTTGAGAAGAAAAGCCAGTTGCTATCATTGATTCCCGTGGCAGGGGGTTGGAACTAGACAGTCTTTTAAATCCTTTCCAAATCAAGCTATTTTGTGATTTTATGATCTTGTATTTCATTCGCATCTGCAGAGCTTCATACTAAGGACAAACTCCTTTTTCCATCTTCCATCAGGAGAGAGTGGAGAATGTATGTTCCCCCTCCCCATACCCCATCATCTCCTTTTCTCGTGCTTTAGCTCCTATAGGTTTTCTTAATAGTTTGCTTTGTTATAAACAGAGCTGCCAGGCTGAGTTTGAAGCGAGGCCTGCAACCTTTTCCAGGCGGGGTGGGGGCAGAAGGCGCAGACTGCTCCATGAAATAAACGTTGTGTTTTTCTTTTCATCAAGAGTGTCCTTTGTGCTTTTTTTCCCCTAAACAATGAAGCAAGCTATCCCCAGAGGTGGTGGTTGTGACAGCCAGCTGGAAGGCTGCCTGGCCTTTTGTGCCCAGTTGATAGAAGAGCACATCACCTCAGCTTCATGAGGGCTAGGGCCGGCTACGTGTCCTCAGGCAATGGCCCTCTTGTCTCTCTGGCTGGAGCTTTCCAACAACAGACGTGATGTGCACAGTCATCGAATCATAGAATTGAGTTGGAAGAGACTCTTAAAGCTCATCTAGTCCAACTGTCCTGCAATGAACAGGTATATCTACAGCTAGATCAAGTTGCCATGAGCAGCTCTGGCATTCTTTATGTGTTCTGTATGTGTTTGGCCTGGCAGCCACTAGGCTCATCAGGTGAAGGAGTCCCATCCTCTTGTGCTTTCCCTGTATCACTATTGTACTCATATTGCATGGTCCCACAGAGGTAGATGCTACCTGGGTGAAGGTTTGGCGTAAGCTGTGTCTCTGTGGCAGATGGGCATCTGTATCCTGGAATCACCCACCCTCTTTGAAGTGGGGCTGTTCCTCATTTGGCTGCTGCAAATGGGTGCCTTCAGCTCCACACAGGCTTTTCCTCCTTTAAAACTGAGCGGGTTCCCAACTTGCTATCTGGCTGCAAGCTGAGCTCCAGCTTGTTAATTGGATGGGAATAGGTGTACGTAATAGTGGTGCCGTCCTTTTTGAATGCAGCCTTTATGTGAGCAAATAAGGAATTTTATTTGCTGTGCCCAGTCAGTCCTCAATCTATTTGCGATTTAGCTTCTCACTCAGAAGGAATCCTATCGAGGCATCCAACTCCCCCAAAATGGGCCGCAGGCAGGGTCAGCTTAACTGTTCATATACAAAAAGCCCAGGTTGCTCAAGTGCAAATTCAGGGGTAGCTTTCCAAGTGCTCAGCACCCTTGGCTTAGGGCAACTTTTCAGAAGAGTTCTGCACCCCTAATTACAACAGTTCGGGCCAGATTTTCTGCAGGGATCAGTCTCTGGTTTGCTGGCTCTCAATCCTGGACAGTTATTTTGCTGCTGAGCAGATCAAATGATGTAGTCCTCAGCAAGCAGTGAAAAACACCACGTTTCTGGGATTGCACATTGTAGGCATCACAGCTGCCTGGTGCTTGCCAGACTGTAAGCAATTATGCCAGCAACTAGCAAGCTGTCAGTTCTTAGTGTAAGCTGCAAATCTATCAGGAATTGTTTATATTTCACAAGGGGATAGATAGAGAGAAGATTCATTTTATTTCCCTTTAAAAAGTCTATATGTGTGGCAGAAGGTTAAGATAATTTTAGAGACAGATTTTTCAGCAAGATCCTTTAAAAAGGTGGTGCTGGTGGAGTTAGCAGCCCCTCCTGTGAGCATGGCTGGAGATGGAGAATAAGGTTTATTCCCTGGGCTGGAGTTTGCAGCAGATGCTCTTAGCCCTGCTCCACCTACCCAAACTCATTTTCTAGCATCAGGAGCACACTGAGGGCTTATCTTTACCCCTTTGACAGAAGTACATGGCTCTGCTGTGCTTCTGGAAAACATGACTCTTTTTCCACACCCCAAAACATAAGCCTGGGATATAGGTCCTATCCAAACAAGGAATGCCAGGACTACAACATACCCTTATCCAGTGTTGTTTTCACTAAACCCAATACTCAGGCATTAGACCACGTCATAAATTCAAAACAAAATCAGCATCGACTGAGGTGCAGGGTATGCAAGAGAATTTCCTCTCATTAGCTGTGTACAGATATGGGTAGGCTAGATCCAGGCACACTCAACAGGGAGGTGATGGGGGAGCATTTCAGAGACCAAAGAGTCAAATTTATCATTTTTGTTTTTCCTTTAGCACTCGGGATCATGGGATCATGGGCAAAGATTAAGACTGTCTGGTGGGGTGAAAAATTTGAAGACATTCTGTACATCTGGGCCAAATTATTCGAGCTTCCAGATCCGAAGGTGATGATGTTTGCACATTTTCTTTTCTCTAAAAAAGTGTTATGGAAAAAAATATGAAAATCTAATGAGTAACAATAGAGCAGACAGCAAGTTGTACCTTCTGGTATAAAGTAATGCTGCTAATATTACACATTGTTGTGCTGAGACAGAAAAACCCACTGAGCTTAAGGGACTCCTGGGTGACTGGTCAGCAGCATATTTTCTGCACTCTCTAGGAAAGTGTATTTGCTGCTTTATACTTCCTCAGAAGGTAACTGAGCAGACAAAGTGGAACTTGAAACATCTTTAAGCTTAAAATCATGTGGAAAGGTGCTTTCCAAAGTGGGTATGGCACAAGACTTAAGGCAGATTAAACATTCTTGGATGAATCACAGGTTTCCAGGTAAGCTTGCATTTTCAGCAGAACACAGGAGATTTGGTACTGATTCCTCCTTCCATTAAGGATCCAGTTTTAAATGGAGAAAAAAAGGAGAAAAAAAAACCCAACACACCCATACAGTGAAAACTTAAAGCCTGATACAGCTGCAACCAGAAGTGTTTTGACCTAAACTGCCATGAGGATGCCCCATGGGACTTGTAGTTCAGGTGTTTCAGATCACCTTTCTTCATCCTAGGCCAGGTTGCTGCTCCTCCTGTGCACATCAGCATCCAGCCCTCCCTTGCCTGGAGGCATCCAGCTCCTGCTGATATTTCATAACCTCTTTTCTGAGCCCCAGACCCATTTCTGATTCACACTTGGGTTGCTTTGCTCCAGACTTGCAGAGGGCAGCAGACAACAGAGCAACAACTGGGAAGGAGAAATGCAGGCACAATCAGCTCAATAATTAAGACTGAGAAAAAAACCCGTCTACCTCCACTTGCTCTGGTTGGCTGTGTACATCAACACCAACTGCCTGGCCTGGGGCTCTCCCTATAATGGCAGGCCAATGGGAGTCAATGAGGCCAGCTCCTTTGATCTCCATTTCTCAGCAGCTGTGCAAGTCATGGCCTTTGCAGCCCTTGATGCTGACTCACAGCAAAATCTTGCATGCTAGTGCTATAGAGCAGCCTCAGAGGGCAGAAAATAGGTAGTGCCTGCTTTTAGACCCTTGGAGCAGCATGATGAGGCCATTGTACAACCTGGATGGAGTCAGGTTCATTGTGCTAGCATTCTGCTATAACATAAGTGAATGTTATTTGAGCACTATTTGCAAAAAATGACAAATTTAGGTAACAAATCTGTAAGAACCAGCAAGCTGGTTAATTAATCTTATATCTAATATATCTAGCCCACAGTAAATTACCCAAGAAGGACAGTGAATCTATTCAGTGAGCTCCATTAGGTGGCCCAACATGTAAACATATGAAGACTTGCCACATGCTCTTGGAAGCTGCTGGTGGCACACAATTGCCCTTTGCCTCCTTGACTGCCCTGATGCCAGGGGCAGGCTTCCAGGCTTCTGTCTGCTTGAAAGTTCCTTGAGACAGGGAGCACAGCTTCGATCCTCCCAGCATAAAGTTCGGAGGTTTTATGAAAGTAGTAAATTTTACTCAAATTTAATTCAAAATGAATAGCGTGTTTAGCCTAATCGTTAGTCTGCAGAAACTACTTTAAATCTTTTTTTTTTTTTTTAACATAGTCACATCATGTGCTGAGGAGCTGTGCAAGGGGTAAGGATTATCAGCTGCTGGTATATAGGCAGACTGCACCCAGAAAAGGACTTCATAGCTGTTTTTTAGCAGGTTGATATATCTTTCATTAGAATTACAGGCTCCACGATGTACCACATAATGTGAGTTGCAAGTATTTAAGGAAGGCTCTGCAGGGCTGCTCTTAGCAAGTAGGCAAGATCAGGCAACACAGCTAAATGTCACAGAGGTACCTTTTTTTCAAGTAGCTCCTAAGGCTTATTTTCACAGGAGCTGCCAATACAAAGAGGGATTTGTGATTGCAGTCAAGTTAAGGAGCATAAAAAGTACATGATGTCTCTATGAAAATTATAGTGTCTTAGCTGTGGTTGGCTTAAGGGTCAGCTTTATACAAAATGCTGTACGGCAGCCAAGCTGTGTCCTGAGGCTTTGTGCTAAAACACACAGCAAACAATGAGAACAGATAAAACTTGTCCCAAGAGCTGCATGCATGACCACAAATGTGTTTTATAGCAGCTTAAGGATGGTGCTTTCATTAACCTGCTAACAGCTGTAGGGTATCTGTGGCCCCAAAAGGAGGGATACACCCATTTCGGCGAAGTCTGAGCTCTGGGAAAGCCGATGGGATATTTGCCATTGGCCCCCACAGAGCCCTTTATGTAGATTACTGCATCCAATTTCTGACGACCATTGCCCAGTGTCTCCACTAGCGTAAAAACTTTGCTATGTTTGCTGGGCTTGATTAATTCCAGTTGAGGATATGATCTGATGAACACTATCTTCCCTGGGCAAAAATGCATGTGTGCACTAGTAAAATTCAAGGGTAAAACCCTTCAAGACTCCTCAAAGAAGGCTCGCAGAGGCTGATAAACAAAGTGTGGTTTATTAGGCAACTTTAGAAAAACGTGAACTAAGGGAGATAGCCTTTACGTGGTTCATCCCCCAACCAGCTGAGAGAAGATGTAGTACCTAGATCAGCACATCCACCTCATGGCTGCTATTAATGGATGCACCTCCATTAACTTCAACATTCTCTGGCACAGAACAGGGACCCTTACAACAGATGCACTCAGGGGCATTATCCATCTCACTATTTGCAAAAGTGTCTGAGATTATTTATTTGCAAAGCTTCTTTGTTGTGGAAGTCATGTAGAAGCAGAACTTTCCCAATGCCTAGCAAATCCCTGCACCAAAGTTTGCACAAGAGTAGTATAATGTGGAGTAAACAAACCATGGCATGAGGCCATGAAGTTGAATGTTTCCAAAAGAGGTATCTTGTGGGGAGACAGAGGATAAGACGGTATGAAAGAAGACATAAAACTACAGCAGAATAAGGAAGAGCCAAAATTCTGCCTTAGTTTTCTCCCATTATTTCAAATAGACATTTGGAAATGATGCAGTAAATGCGAAGGTCATAAGATTAAAAATAATTCAGGTTCCTTGTCTTTCTCAGACAATATTTTCTGTTGTTTGTTTTTAGCATGCTTTTTAACAAAACCTACATCTTGCACAATGATGTGACTTCAGGACAGACCTTTGAGGACAATGTGATACATCATGAAATAAGGTGGGATATGGTGTAAATGAAAACCACGGAGTACCTGTATGTGGCTCAGAGGACAGCTAGCCAGAGCAGAGAGGCTAGGAAGAAGCTGTGGGAAGGAGCTAAGAAGGAACAAAAAGAGCTTTCAAAGTAAGGAAAACTTCTAAAAAATTGTTCATAAGAGAGAAGGAAGGGTAGATAGAGGCCAGTGGAGTCCTGCACTGTTCCGTTGTCTTCTAAGCCCTCTTACTGGACTAGTCTTTAGCAATAGGAATAATTGGAAAGCTTGCACTCTATTTTCACTAGTAGTTTCAAAGAAATGTTTGTCTCAGCAATACATTTTGTGAGCAACTCACCCCCACCTGAATTAAAATCCAATTCCACCAATTCTAACAACAAAAAAAGGGCCAAAATGAATCACTGGGATCCAACTAATAAGCAAAGCCTCCTTAATGCCATCAGCCATTCAGAGACTTTGTCAGAGTATTCTCTACACAAAATAACCACATCACGTTTTTGCCCATTCTTAAAAACATATTTGAACCAGCCCTTTTGGAAATTCTTAAAATGCTTGGTTATGCTTTGTTTACTCTCAGATTGGAAGAAAAACCAGCACAACCCAAGTGGAATTCTAGCTGAGATGAAAAGACAGAGGTTACATCGCCCATTCATGGTTTTCAAACCCGTCTGGCAGATTCCAGGCATTCAGGTAGATATCTAAAAAAACCTCCAGTATGAAACTAAAGCTGAATCTTTTCCCAGCCTCATGGGCCCAGCACTTCAGCCCTGGGTTTCTGTTCTTAGGGTCAACCCAAATTTCCTCACTTTCAGAGTCTACCCATTCCCCTTCTGGCTCTCCTTTTAACCACTTCAATTCTCTTTGGGAATATCACACATTTTCTCAGGGATACGCGTTGCTTATGAAGGGTTTCTCTGACTAGTTATGGGACTGTAACGAATGGAAACCTACATGTTGTTTTACTCTTTTAGGAGGCATAATTGACTTGCTTCCTTAAGAAAACAAATGCTGACATATCACTTCATTTATTCAGAGTTTGGAACACTGAAATCTGTGGTAACCATTTTTTTTTGCCCACTTTCAGAAATATTTTGCAATATATACACCTACTCATTAGATTTTTTTAAATTTCTCCAAACTCACCCACTCGCTAGATAAAAAAAAACATCCATTGCAGTCCAAATCCACAACATGATAACAGGATTTTAAACAAATAAGCACATTTCTTAAAAAGAATCCATATCTGCTAAATCACTTGTACAGCAGTGCGGTAAATCAGCCCACAGACTAAGTGATACTTGATAGAATAGACAAGCTGGATATGAAAGCTTAAGTTTCTCACATGCAGCCAGCACTAATGTTTGCAAAGCTAAGATGTGCTGTTTAACATTTTGAATGTACTCTCCAGTTTGACTTTCTCGCTGTTGCAAGCACCACATGTTAGCACTCCTTGGAGTCTGCATAGTGTACTTATATGCTGATCTTTAACCTCTGTGTCATAACCCAGACCAAAATCAATAGAGGGATATGACACTGGTGAGACCACTTGCCTATACTAGTTCAAACAGACAGATGGGCTGTTGCACGAACATAGGGCCAAAGAAATGTGGAGTCGCTCAAAGGGTTTATATTTTTTTGGAGTGTGAAATGAAAAAACATGACTCAGATGGAGGTGTGTACAGCTTCAGCGTCAGCAAAACCATGGCAGGTGCTATAAACTTTGTGCCTTGAGGCATGGCGAGATGGTTGTCTGCCTTTGGGCTTTGCTATTTTCTGTCTCTTTGTTGCACCAATTCCCCCAAGATCCACATAAATATCACTCTCTCAAGAGCTGAATTCAGTGACCTTTATGGGTCCCCTCCAACTCGGGATACTCTATGATTCTATGACTCCCTCTTGAACTAAACTAGCTCATGAATAATAAAACAGTGGTGGTGTCTGTAATGCTCACTGTCCTTGTCCTAAGCTACACTGGCTGTTTTCTCCCAGCACTTCTCATACTGTGTATGAAACACAGTTAGAAATTCAGAGCATGGCATTTTCTCACTTGCCAACTTTGCAGACCTACCAGCCTATCCACTGAATTAACTCAGATGGTAGGTGGATGGAGGTGACATAGAATTGGGCTGCTGGTGACGGACCAGTGTGTAAGGCCATAGTCAGCTGCTTGCCAAAAGTCAAGTCATAGAACAGTAGCATCATAGAGTCATTAAGGCTGGAAGAGACCACTAAGGTCATCTAGTCAAACTGTCAACCCATCACCACCATGCCCACTAAACCAAGTCTTTATGATCTTCAATCATCATTTGAGATACACAGCGTAAAGGTGAGAGCCCCAGTGTTTGGGAACCGCCAGAACTGATGCAATGTTGCACCCAAAGAAGGGCAACTTCACTCCTCCCTGCATCTGGGCAGAACTGCAAAATGTTCTGCCCTGTTTGTCCTGTGTCCCAGTTTCTGAGCTCCTGGCTTGCAGCAGCAACCTTCCCCTCCGTGTAGAGGTTCTGGCAGAATGTAGGCACAAAGCTGCCTGGTGCATTAACCTTTGAAAAGATTTACTGTTGGAGCACTACTTTTAGTTCCCTCTCTCTATATATCTTCTTTCATGCCTGTAGTAGTCCACGACTGAGAGTCAAGCAGACACTTTCAACTGTAAAAATAAAAATATTTTTAGTTCACATTTTTCAAATATCTTTTTTTTCACCCCCAAACAGTATGTAACTTCATAATACAGCCTGGTTAAAATTTCTCTTTCATTCTACTCTAGGACAACACCTTAGAAAGAAAAAAGCAAACTGAATTTTAAGAATAGAATGCTATTCCCAGGCAAACTGGTCTTTAAAAAAATATCATAATGAAATCAATATGTATTATTACACATAATGAAGAAAAATGTATATTTTTACATATTAACTCTATTTGCTTTTACTCTTTACATGTAGTCATAAAAATATTTATTTTTCTACTTAGAATAACAAAATGAAAGCTCAGCATTCAGGCTTTATCTGGCTGGCACTTATTATTCCCATATGTTAGGGCAACAACCAGATTGCTCTGCCAGTTAATTCTGTGACTCTTTCTCCACCTTTTCATCTGATCTTGGAAAGATTATTTTCTTTGCAGATATTATTGCAAAGAGGTGACCAATTGCCACCGGGCAGTTAAAAATGAAAGGATCAATTAAGATTATTCATCTTGTGGGAAAAATGCACCTTT
>JAOWBP010002392.1:61024275-61039916 GCA_028571105.1 Tragopan temminckii
GTACAACATAAAAAAAAAAAAAAAACCCACCCCCCTCCCCCCCCAAAAAAATTCCTAACAACGAATATCTCACAGAGATATTCAGACTAGTAGACAGCAAAAGTGTGAATGGAGAAGTGAGAAAAGGTAACAACATAAAAGACAAATCACCTTTTCCATTTTTATTCACCATGAGGCTTTAATATATGCTTTGGGTGCCTCAACTTCAAGTATGAAAAACGAAACAAATTAGGAAAAAATAAGTGAAACAAATGGACAGCATCACATGGTGTTCATTAAGGGGTTCTAAGGAAAGGCAGTTCTGAAATAATGGATCTCTTGGCTGGGTATGATCTCTCATTTAAATCTTTCTTTGCATTACAGAAATGGAAAGTTACAAAGGTGATGCCAGTAATTAATAAGTTACTCCAAACAGAAACATGCTAAGTTAGGAACATGTGGCAAGCAAGTTGATTGAAATTATAATAAGAAATAAATTGTAACACACATATAAAAAAAAATTGGAAGGTAGTGGTGGGGAATAATCTATCCAGCTTTTGTAACAGGAAGAGAGTGTGCTTTGAAGGAGTCAGTGAGCAATGGCCAAGGGAGAAATGACTGACAAAGTCTAAAGTGGAATCTGCAAAGCCCTTCATCAAAGTCTATTAAACCAACTGTGGGATAGACAAGACCTTAATATGGGTATATATCTAACTAAACAGTAGGAAATGAGTAGCAAATAATGATAGTTCCTGAATGTTTGTCAGTAGACTTTCAGAATAACTTCTGCTTGTGCTTGAACTGTGCAACGTATATATAAATGACTTCACAATGTAGCGAAAGTATGAAATTCGCTCACCAGATGACAGATGACCACTCAGGGTAAAAATTAAAGCTCAGCTATGAAGATTTGCAATCAATCAGCTCTACAATTGTGATGGAAAAGAAATGCAGGATGAAGTTCAGCTGTGAAAAATCAGAGGTAATGCACCTAAGCAAACAACACTAAATTAGCATATATAATGATATGCTCTTCAGATGTGCTCTTAGCTATTACCCTTTGGGAAAGAGATCTTGGAATGATAGCAGATAGTTCTATAAAAAGCAACTCAGTGTTCAGCAGAAGTAAAAAAAACCCAACAAACTCCTCTGCTTGAATGTAAGAGCTATTTTGAGAAGAATGTAGAAAAAAAATCAACAACAACCATCTTCGTACTAGTTTATAAATCTGTGACACAAACACATCTGTGTGCAGTTCCAAATTCTCCTTCTTAAAGCATGTGGTAAGACTTACATTCACAGTAGTTGTAAATGAGTGTAGAAAGGAATTGTAGATGGATGTCATATCTCCTATTAAATCAGCTAGAATTGCAAAATAAAATAAACAAACTGTTGAGCTTGCCCCAAATCTTAAACAAAAGCAGCAAAGAAGTAAAGAAAGTGCTGGGACAAAAAGTCATTTTAGTATTTCTAGCTACACAACTAATTCTGATTCAAAATACTAATTACAACTATTTAAAAACTTTGTCTTGCCCAACATAGAACAAGAAAATGTACAGAGAATCTTCTGAGGTATGACGTGGCACCCATAAAAGTATTGAAGGCAAATGAGTAATGACAGCTCTCTGTTTTTTCTAATAAAAGATCTACCTGAAACCAGGAGGTAGCAGTTCTGAAAGCAAGAGGAGGAGGAGGCATTTCTTCATACAACACTGAGTTAAGCTGTGGGTATCTTTGCCACAGGACGCAGTAGCTTCAAAAAGGGAGCAGACCAAATTCCAAAGGAAAAAACAACCGAATATTAACTGCGTATATTGACAGCAGTCACTGGCTTAGGAAATCCAAAAGCCACAAAGTCCTAAAGCTTGAGGATCCTGTAGGGAGACACAACAATATTTACTCATTTCTTGTCTTTACGTGTTTCCCTAACCATCCATTTTTAGCCGTTATAGAATCCTAGAATTGTTTGGGTTGGAAGGAGCCTTTAAAGATCCTCTAGTCCAGCTCTCCTGCAACGAACAGGGGCACCTACAGCTCGATCAGACTGCTCAGAGTCCCACCCAGCCTGACACTATGATGGTGTTCATGCTTTTGCTTTTGAAGAATAGCAATATCTCCACTGCTAGACCTCTCCCATGGGAAGGATTTTCTTATTCAAGCACTTATATAAAGCACAAGTGCTTTGGATTTAGAAGGATTTCCTGATCCTCTTAGTGATATTTATGTCTTTTGAGAACATTGTTCTTAAATGGAATTTGTTACAATGAATCTGCAGGTAACATTCTGTTCAACTTTTGGACAAATTGCTTTAACTTAACATTTAACTCCAAAGGGGCTAGAAAATGAAAATATAGCCCCATTCCTCAGTAATTATTAATTTCCTGTCACTATTTTCCTTCCTTCAAGAATTTGGAAAGTTCTAACAATCTTGTAAGGTTGATTAAAGAGAAGTTTGGAAGGGGGATGGTGGGTGAAGTGAAGGAAAGGAAGAGAAGACTATTTCTGAGTACTAAAAATAGTTTCAAATTCCCGCCAAGAAATGACAAATTGTTATATATACACTCAGACACAGAGATGTATATTTTGTTTTAAATTCCAATTTCAAAATGTACTGCATAAAGAGAAACCACAAATTGAAACTCCATGTGCTCATATTGGCAGCAACACCAAACATAGTTTTTTTTCTAAATATAACCACCCCAAAACCATACCTCTACCTTCCTCCACCTCCTGTACCCTCTTTTTTAAAGTAAGAACACCGAGTGTTTTGGTTTCTCTGTGACTTTTTCCTTTCCTTTGATTTACTAGTGGAGGACCAGGCTCATAGAACCTTACTCAGGTAACATTTCCATTGGTTTCAATGGGAGGTTTGCCCATGCAAGGTCTGCAGTATTTTTCTTGGTATTTATATAAAATTAAGGAATGTGTGACAGGAATGAGGAACAGTCTTGGCAAGAGAATGAGACACAAATGCCATTTTATTGAAAGATGGAGAGTAGGGAAGGAAGATAGTGATGTGAGGAGCATTATGTAAAACTACACTCTTCCACCTTTGTAATTTCTTCTTTTTAGCCAAAACACCTTTGAATTAGAGTCAAATATCTAAAGAAAATGAATTTTGAGGACTCAGTCCAGGTCATAGGAAATAAGCCACATAAAAAAATCCACAAATAAATCACCTCTAATTTAAGCAAAACAGTACCAGAGACTAAAGACAAACCAGTCCTTTCAGCTCTCAGAAGGGAAATTAGCACCAGAAGAAGGCAAAGTAGAAGTCTAAAAGTGTAATTTTTTTTTTGTCTTTTGTCTTTTCACACTGAAATTTTCACTTTTTTCTTTTTTCTTTTTTTTTTCCCCATTTCATTTTACAAAAGAAAAATGCAGTCAGACTTGAGTCAGGCAATGACTTAACAAAAAGTCTGAGGGAGCTGAGGTCGTTCAGCCTGAAGATGGTTCCAGGGAGACCTCACTGCAGTCTGTCAGTACTTCAAAGGGAGCTTATTAAAAAGATTAAGAACAACTTATTACACAGGCAGACAGTGATAGGACAAGGGGGAATGCCTTTAAACTAAAAGAGGAAAGATTTAAATTAGATACTAGGAGGAAAATCTTTACTAGAAGAGAATGGTGAGGCTGAAATAGGTTCCTTAGAGAAGCTGAGACTACCCCATCCCATCCCTGTAGGTATTCAAGGCTGGGTTGGATGGGGCCCTGGGCAGCCTGGTCTGATGGGAGCAATCAGCCCACAGCATGGGGTAGGGACTGGATAAACTTTAAGGTCCCAACCCAAGACATTTTATGATTCTATTATTGATTTTATGATTCTGTGTTTGAGTCTATGATTCTGTGTTTAATTTTATGATTATGTGATTGAAGAGTAACATAGTTCCCCTTTGGAGAGCATTGATGAGGGAGAGAAGTATCCTGCTGAAACATGAGTGGTGTTGAATTTCCTCAATTTCTATGAGGAACATAGGAAAAAGGTTCATAGCATTTTAAGAGATATTGCACATAATAGAAAAGTGTCCAATCTGAGCAAATGAATGCTAACACCTCTGCTTCACTAGCTGTTGAAATGCAACACAGAGAAGATGAATGACTTTGTTATGGGATCCTTGTATGAGCATGAATTCTGTCTTCATTTGGCCTGTCCAACAAAGGCAATGGAACACTGAGTAGCACATTCAGTGCTGAATGTGAAGTTGGGGGTGGAAGTGCCACCGTGTTTGACTATGTGAAGAAGCTATGGGCCATGTCCAAGTGGTCAATTTGGATGGCATGGAGTGCATAGAAACTGTAATCAAAGCAAGACAGGAATCATACTCTTATAGGTAATTAGAGCTACTCCTTTAAAGGAAACGAGGTGCTTCCTGTTATTGTGCTCAGCAAGCATCAGAGAAGCGCTAATTATTCACAACAACAAAGCTAAGGAAAACCCCCCGAAACCACTGGAACAATATGATGCAGAATAATGCAAATTAATTTTTGTATTAGTACCTTGAGAAATGCTCTTCTGACAGCTATCTGAAATGCTCTGCCTGGAAACCACCTGAGTGCTGCCTTAGTTCTAGACATCTGTCACCACAGTTATTAGCTAACAACAAGCATAACATGGAAATAATCATTCTATTTAGGGCAGGAACAATAACTAATTGACTGACATGAAATTGCATCGATATCATTATCTCCTGTTGACTTTTTGATAATCTGATGAAGAACAGTTTGTCTTTTCCAGGGTGGAAAGCTCTACTTGTTTCCTAGCAGGAACCCTGCACCAAGTTTTTCTTAATGGATACTGAATTCTGCAAATTTAACTTATAAGGCTTTACAAGCACTGTTGTTTTTGGTGGGTTTTTATTGCTTTTTTTTAACTCCAAGCTTCAACCTTCAACCGAATGCAGACTGGTGTATTTGATATGGTAGTAGAATGACACCTGAATACCTAAATTTAGTTTATAGCCTTTCCAGCCTAATTTTTAAGCACAATACTATAGAACTTGATTTTCTAATTGTGCTTTTTAAAAGGTGCAAATAAGTACTTCTTAGATATCTAATTTACTGATGGCAGTGGGTATTTTTCACGGAATTTTCAAAAATAATGTATGACTGATAGCAAGTGAGCTACTAAATACATATAAAATTCTGTCCTTTTTCAACATGAGGCAGTCTTTCAAAAAATAATAATTTTTATAGCATAATTTTTTGTTCCTGTTTTTGAGAGCTCTGACACTCCCGTCCTAACTGAAGAACCTCCTTGTACAAAATGTGTTAATGCCTCAAGCATTGATCTGCTGTCTTTGAGGTCTACTTTCAAATACAACTCAAACACTTTATGAACCTTAGAGCTTTTCCTAAGTGATCACTTTGGCATATCATAATTCCTGGTTGCCCAATCTAGAAGATCTTCTTGTCCTAATAGCCCAACTTTCAGAAAGTGCTTAGTTGCTTCTGAATATCATATCTTTTTAAGGACTTAAAATTATCATCCAAGTACTTGTGAAAAAACCTTTGGGAACGCGAGGGGGTGTGTGAAGTTGTAGTTTGATTAACCCAGCCACAGCTTAGATCATCAAAGAGGCATGTGTTTGGGACATAGAAGCACTGCAGTCCCAGAGTATTCAGACCAGAATCTTCATGGTTATGTGAATAATTATCCCTTCATACTGGCCTGGAAATCTTGGACAGAATTAGCAATCACAGCAAGGGTGCTAAGAAATAATTTGTACTGTACATCTGTTAGCGTCCCTTAGCCCAGCTGGAACTTACATGCTTTCCTCCCTATCTTGGGTTTCTCAGATTGTGCTGATGTGTATTTAAGCCGCAGGAACATGTAAGGCAGCCAGGCAGGGGGGAGACATGACCTTCCCTGGTATTTTGGTTCCAACCCGTGATCTCTCTTATCAGGATAGGTAAGTAAAGAAAGTGTCAAGTGTCATTTGTTCTCCTGTTTCCAGCTTGCAGTGGGAGGAGCATGTGAGGGCAATGCCACTGTGAGTGGAGCAGAAGTGCTGGACCGCCTGGATAAGTGTTCTCCTACAGCAGGGGTCCCATGAGAATACTTCAGTGGAATTAAAATGATGGTACTCCAATTGGATATGATGGGCACTGATTTCTGAACTGCTTTAGCCAAAGTAATAATTGTTACGATTTCATCCTGACTATGAGAAGGAGAAATAAGAACCCTAGGTCTTTTTAATCATTAGTATGTTCCCCAACATTCTCATCCTCCTTGCTCTTGCAACCATGGGGAAGAGGGCTGTCAAGAAAGTATGGCTCAAATGCATTAGTCATAAAGATGTACAAAGGGGAGGGCAAGATGAAGTACCTTGTAGCTGACCCTACCATGAAAAGGAGGTTGTACTAGAGACCTCCCGATTCTCCACAATATCCTATTATCCTGTAAGAGGGGGGAGCCTGAACTTTCAGGCCTATTTTACTGCTAACGACATCATAGTTTTATTTTCTGGATGCACAGCATTCAGTTTAGCATCTCATGATCACATCATATTTATGCTTAACATGCTTTTACTCACTCTTCCCCCTGCTCTCCTTTACCTAAAGGTTACAAAATTTTCCCATCCTATGTATTTTTGTTTTACATTCAACTTACGCAATTCAGCTGAGAATTGCTTTGGGTTATTTCCAAATACACCCACACAACTGATGAGATTTATTCAAAGATGGACTTGGCAAGTCTGTGTTTTGAAGGGCTACCGATCCAAACTGCTTCAGTAAAAGACTTTAAGACTCACAAACTCACAAAGCAATAAAATAGAAAGCTGTGAACAGTAATGTTTAGAAGAGTTGAAACTATATGGTAAAGCAACTTCGTTGCAAATAGTTCCTTCTACACCAGTAAGCCAATATCCGTTAGTTTTATGGCAGCTGACTGAGTATTCAGAGGCTATGGCTATTCAAGGTTTCAGGATTTACATGATTTTGGCAGGAATAGAGTTAATTTTCTTCACAAGGGCTCATATGATGCTGTGTTCTAGATTTTTGATGAAAATTATGATAGTACACCAATGTCTTTGTTGTTGTATAATAGTGCTTGCACAGAGCTAAGGACTTTACTTTTCATGCTCTTCTGCCAGCAAAGAGGCTGGGGCTGTACCAGGAGCTAGGAGGACAGTCAGTACAGCTGACCCAAACAGACCAGCAGGACATCCCATGCCATATGGCAGCATGCCCAGCAATAAAACTGGAATAAAGAAGGAGGAAGGAGCAGACATTCAGAGTCTTGTCTTCCTAAATAGACATTACATGCGATGAGCCCTGTTTACCTGGAAGTGGATAAACATCTGCCTGCTGTTGGGAAGTAGTGAATGAAATCTTTCACTTTGCTTGCATGTGTGACTTCTGCTTTACCTGGTAAACTGTCTTTATGTCAACCCATGAGTTCTCTTTTACCTCCACCATCCCACCTGAGGAGAATGAGTGAGGGGCTATGTGGTGCTGAGCTTCTTGGTGGGGTTAAACAATAACAATGATGTTGAAAACTTGTGTTTTCTTACTTCAGAACAACACTGCAGTTGGTTCCAATCAGGTTACAGGTGGTCAGGTGAATCCCTGTTGACTAATTTTGTTTCCATCCATAGACGCATAAAGGATCCTCTGGTGAGGCTGTGCTGTCTATATCTAAAGATATCAAGGTAGCAGAATTGTTTTAATTTGACTCTTCTCTTTGCCCTGTTCCATGGCCTTGACCAAGTTGCTTTTCTTTTTCATGCCTTAGTATATACCCTTCTGGAAAATAGGGTCAACAGCATAGCCCTCCACTGTAGAAACAGTCAAAGAGTTACTCATGAGAACTGCAAGATAATGACTGGGACTTTGTTTTGGCCAGTGCACCAATTCCAAAACCCACACCCAAACTCATGAAATTACCTTTTAAATTATGAGATAGACTTTTTTTTTTTTTTTTTTTTTTTTTTTGCAAGATATTCCCTGTATTTGCTTCCCTTGGGTAGCAACTGTGGAAAGTACTGGCAAGGAGAGTAGCCTTCAGACAAGGCCTTATTTGCCCAGGTTTGAGGGCTTTGCTTGTGTCGATGATGTAAGAATACCAGTCTCCTTCAAGAGGTGTGGTTTATCATCAGAGCTTTTGCAGTATCTTGGACGTCAGGCTAATGGTCTCACATACAGATTCTGTAAGATGCCTTTCATTCATCCTGCCAAACAGGAGGTGTGCTTGTGATGCTGTCCCAGACAGAAGGGCATTGCTCCATGAATGCAAGCAATGTTAAAGTCTGAATAATGCACACAGTCTTCCATCTGCAAAATGCTTCTACCTCTCCCTTCACCCTCCCCCACCTTGTGGGTTAGCTTTTGGCACTGCAGTGGGTACTCTGAATCAGTGTTACTTTTTTGAAAAGCGAACACTGAACACTGGAGGTAAGAGTCAAATCCAGCCATGTTGCAAGTCCATTGCTTTTGTTTTGGTTTGTTTTCTGGAGTTTTATCACAGATGTGCCTTTTGGCAGCATAGAGAAGCACATCTAATTTTTTTTTCCCTGAAAAGCATCCAGACTAATCAATCCAAATTGAAAGCCAAAAATTCTGAAATGGAAGAGCATATTGCTTAATGTATATGTGCTCCTTGCAAAATGGTAAAGATTTAGAAATGGAAAAAGGAAGAATATCGGAAATTTCCAGTTCATACTGCTTACATACGACACAACGACAACTTACTGGGACTGTGAACAACTGTTCTCTGAGACATATGTTGGTTTTCAGTTCAATAGAATCCCAGTGTCTTCACAGGCAAAAAACTGTCCTTTTTTTTTGTTTTTGTTTTTCTTCTTCTTCTTTTTTTTTTTTTAAACTAGACTGTAATAAAATGCTTGTGGTAGTTTTTATCATGCAAGCCACTGTCCATTTGATACCAACCAAAGGCCGTTACCCTCATTTCTCTCCTGAGTCAGACCACAATGTATTTTCACAGTAAGTTTCCAGAGATCACAACCGCTGTCCTCAAAGACCCCCCCAAGGGCCATGTTAGTTTGTGCAGGGTGACCCGATGCCATGGAATGGTCTGGAAACCACTTTATCTGTTCACACAGATCAACCAAACATGAATCCGAAGGATGTGAATGGACAAATGCAGCATCCAGATTGCTGTGTGTTAGAGTGACTCTGCTGACTCATGTCTGTATGCACACTCCTGTGAAACACAGTCTCCAGTATTAATTCATTAATCCTAACTGAAAAGTTAACCTGAATCAGTATATCCATTGCATGCTACTGTGAAGTTTCAAGTTACCTCATTCTCAGGAAGGACAAGGATTTACTCTAGTTTCAATTCTTTCAAACATAGAACTTCTGAAGGTCACATACATCTCATAAAACTCTGTCATTACTGGGACTGTCTCACCGGTTGTGAGTCCAAACTAGCATCGAATATCTGCATGATATAGCAGATCCCACATGAAGCACGTACTGGGCTCACCCTTCCTCTTCTGTTTCCCAGGCAGAGCCCAGAAAGGCTCATCCATGAGATGGCAGAGAGGAAATTAAATTGTTGTAAAAGTTGAGATACTTTATGGAACATTGCACATGCAGAAAGAGTCATGATTGGAAGCTTACCATGCTCAACATTTCCTTAAGCATAATAGTGCTGCATAATCCTGTATATAGTCTTGTCTACATCTCTAGCAGTCAATAGTTATCATGATAGGAAAAGAGCATGGTCATAGAATCACAGAATCATTACTGTTGGAGAAGACCTCTAAGATCATCTAGTCCAACCATCGTCTCATCCCCACCGTGCTCATTGACATGTTCCTCAGTGCCACATCTCTCGAACACCTCCAGGGATGGTGACTCCACCACTTCCTTGGGCAGCCTGTTCAAATGCGTCTCCACTCTTTCTGAGAAGAAAATTTTCCAAATATCCAACCTGAACCTCCTGTGGTGCAACTTAAGGCCATTACCACTCGTCTTATCACTAGTATGATCACTGTATTATTGAACTTTCAGTTGAGGAAATCAATTCAAACTTGTTCTCACAGTAGCAGGAGGTGGGAAGATGTTATGGAAATGTGTTTTCTCTTAAGATAATTATTTTGCTGATATCACTGTAGGGTTGTACCCTTGAACTTCTCAAATTATCTTGCAACTCCATATTTACTCAATTTCAAGGACTCTCTCAAACTTCCTTGTCTTTTTTTTCACACTATCTGTATTCCCATATATTTCCAGGGGATCTTGGGGATGTCCTTGTAACATCTCTTCTCCCATATCCTTTGCTCCAACTGTCCGTTGTTCATAATATTACCTCCAGTGGGACCTCAGCAAAGATGAAGTGGAAAGAAAGAGAAATACTTTCATAAATGACTGCCATCAGACAGAGCCTTGGCCTAGGGGCAACTGGGATGTGTTTATTCCATGAAATGCCATGCAGAAATACCTGAGCTAGCTGAGAACATGCTAGTTCAGGTTACAGAAGCAAAGTGTATGCACATTAGCAGAAATACTGGAATTTCTTGGGTGTGGTTTTCAGAGATTATCCTGTTCCACCCAAACAGAGAAATACTGTGTAGCCAAAAAAAAGTGATGATTTCATTTCATTGTACTTTTAAAGCCCCCCTTTTTTTTTTTGTTCAGTGGTGACAATTTTTTGTTGTGGTTGTTTGGGTCAGGAAAGGCTTAGATAAGTATTTGTTATTAATAGTGCATTTTATACAGATTAAACTTGCAGAGCAGTTGTGAAGATGCCACTTCTATAAATGCCCTCCCTAGCAACCACAAAGCATAGATGGCAGAATTGTAGGAGAAGGAATAAAAGCAGAAGGGTTGAGTTGAGTATTTCTGCTTGTCTGGTCATCAGGAAAATGACTGCTGTAATTGAACAGGAGGGAATTAGGAAAAATAATCTTCTGCTTCAAGTAGGCTATTGAGAATCAGGAGACTTCATTGTGGACCTTTACCACTGTAAATCATGGGAGCCTGCTTCCCTTCTATACTCCTTTACACTCCTTCTGCATTACCAAGATTCCTCAAACTGAAACTTAATCTCTTCACACACATCCATCTACACCTCTCTTGGAGTTATTTATGTTGACCCCTTGCCTTAGCTTTTTTTTTTGAGTGTTTTGCTCACTGCCCCAAAAGGCAAATTTGATGAAATTTCCACATTCATTTTGGAAATGGCAGGAGTAGGAGGCTCTGCATCTTGTCCAAGAAAGTCTGGGGAAGGAGTTAAACCAAGGTGTCCCAAATCCCAAATTAACACTTTGGCCTCTATATGATCCTCCTTCTATCTCAGTTACCCTTGGACAAAGGAAATTGCCCCCATAAAAGAACTAACTTCTGCAGACTTAGCTGCAATTAATTTATAAAACTGGGCAGTCACTCTGAAGTAAGCACCTTTATTCTTAAAGAACACATTGGTTGAGGATGTTGATCAGGAAAAGCAAAATTGTCAGTGCTTTTCCTCAGCTGCTGTGACCTCCTTCCTGCCCACCTGAGACCTTGATGATGGCTCATCAGTGCAGGGGTGCCGCATTTCATCCTCAAAAAGTGGCCAGTCCTGTGCCAGTTTGAATAAATAAGAGATACAATGGGATGAAGTGGGGAAGCTGCCTAAAGAGAATGGGGTTCACTGGAGAGGTTGAGCTGAAGTCATGAAGCTTGAAGCTGTGCAAGTGAAGCTGATGCCTGCTCAGGAGAGTGAACCATGATGCTTGCTTTGCACTTCACTAGCAGCACAGCTAGCTTCCAGAAAGAAGATAAACATGGCTTTCAATGTAGATTAAAATACACACTCACTTTTGAAACATAGCTGGTCATTACCAATTCATGGCTGCTGTCCAGCAAGTGGAGGAAAACATTTCCCCTTGTAGGTTTAGCAACAAAACTAGGAAAAAAAATCAATGACTTATACTGTACAGTAAAACAGCTTAAAGCACAAACACTTCCAGAGTACAATATTTCAAGCAGTCTTGTAACTGGAGGAGCTATTTTTTAACTGGATTCTGACTTTTTACTACCAAGAGCCTTGTCTTATTTGCAGAGGCTCTGCTAGCTGTCAGACATCCTGACTCCACTTAATAAACTCACTTAAAGCAGAACTTTCTTAAGTCTCAGTGTAAGTACATAAATTAGTTGTTTCAGCGTTAGACCAACACACTTCTCTTTCTTTCCCTCTCCTGAGCACTGAGCTACAACGAAGAAACACAAGTCTCCAAAAAACCAACAGCTCATTAAGAAACGCTGCCATAACTCGATGTGCCTAACCACAGCAGCTCCTGTTGGCTTTGGTTGGAGCTGCAAGCCCGCTTACTTAGGGGCATCACTGTGTAGAGTTTGGGTTCCTACGTTTAGAAGCTGCTTTAGAATTCTCTAGCTTTGTGCAGCACAATCTTGGTGGGGGAAATGCAGAGGTGACACCAGGTCATGGGGAGATTTTGCAGCAAGTAAAACTGGAGCACCAGGAAGCTATGAGACTCTGCAGCGTCTTACCAGATAAGCAGGAGCAGGGTGTATTTCATTAGTGGGTGGATCTTAGTCTGGTTCCTTGTGAAAATGAAGCTTAAACAAGCCCATAGTCATGTCTCCATATCTGTCTGACCCTCCCTTGTAATTCCTCCATCCATTGGTCAAACTCATTCACATTCATCAGAGAGAAATACATTGCAAAAATAAATAAATCTGAGGGATGTGGGCTGCCAAGCAGGAGTGAGGTGCCAGAAGTCCTTCCATCTCAGAGGAAGGCCACTTAAAATTTCAGTATGCCCCAAAAGAGAAAGGATTTTAGTGATGTGAGTTCACATTTTTGGAGAAAATAAATTAATAAATAAAAATGATGCAAAGCTACAAGGATCTTGGTTCTGCATGTTCCTGCGCTGGCAGCTGTGGTTGATACTGCACAAAGATGGCTCCCAGGACAGCTGGGAGGACCCCATGGTCGCTTATACCAGCACTCTCTGACAGTCCTTCTCCAGAGTAGGGGCATGCAGCACAGGAGCAATCTGCCCTTTTATAGGGGAAGGTGTTGGGGTCAGCACCTAATCCTACTCTCCAGTCTATTGCCCTGCCCGAGAAGCAGCACTAGGTTGGTGATGGGCAGCAGCTGGCAAAGCTTAGTGTTGCCAGTGCTATGTGTTGGACCTGGTGGCGGCTGCTATTTTTACAGCAAAACTCATGTCTTGCTAATAATCTCCATGCTACATCTTGAGAACCTGATCTAGCCCTCTGGTAATTTGATCTTAATTAAACAATGTAGCTGCCAATCCAGTCCCTTTCTGGTAACTTGTGTATTGCAATGTTTGGTGTTAGTCAAACACAACAGCCATTTTATCAGCCCCAGTGTTGTAAATATAGCTCAATTTCTAAGCAGATGCTGATAGTAAAGTTTGCCTTGCCCTGCCCTACCTCTCCCACTAAGCTGAGTCATAATAATGCATGGGGTTAGCACAACTCCATCGCATGGTGTAATGCTCAGCAAGATTTGGCAGATAGGAGGCCCTAATAATCTTATGAATCTCATCTTTCACACTGAAGTGCTTGGCTGGGATACACCTTTTTTTGTGTGTGTGTTTTAGTTATTGTATAATATAATCTTCCAAGTTACATAATGGTTCTTCTTTTCACTCCATGTCACCCAAGCCCCACACAGGAATGCACACACATCACCTCCAATCATCCATGAGGTCCCTGGGGGCCACTACTCCCCCTCTGTGGAGTAGTTTTAAAAGGGCAGAGGCTACAACTACATGCTCGTCTGCATTTTCCAAAAAGCCATCTTCACCTGTGTTGCATCACATGCCATAATCTTTTGGGGAGTTTTTAGCATATTGTGCCAAATTAAAATGAGGTTATCAGCAGAAAGAGCTATATTTTCCCCCCTCCTGAAATACTTGAAGCTGCTGAAGAGAGAGGGTGGCAGATAGGAGACAGATGCTTCATCCACCAAGGTGGTTCAGCAATAGTTTCAATGTGGGCTGGGTGTAATGGAAGCGAGAAACAATCTGATAGGTTTTTGGTCACCAGAGTGCCACCACTTCCCCTAAACCTAACACGGGTCTTTGCTAAGCTCTTGTTGGACTCCAGGCTGGGAGTCCCCAGATGGTGGATGCAGGTTAAGGGGGTTATCCATGGGGTGCAGAACACCGACACCTGCCCCAGTGTCACCAAAATGATGACAAACAGGAGCCATAGTCTGCCCAGCAGCTCTTCAAAAACCTAGTAATTGGCCTTTGCAAATAATTTTTACAGAGAGAGCCAGAAATTTTGCAGAGGGTAATCAGTGGAGTCAACTCTGTCTAGAATGTTCTATTTTTCCATTTTTTCACCTCTATTTATTTTTCTCTCTTCGGTGTGGTATTTTACTTCCCTTCTCTTTTCCCCAATGGAAGCTTTCTCTCTTCCCCTGCCTTCTTCGTTTCTCACAGCCTCTCCTAACCCAGTGACATCTGTGTTCAAACCTTCGAACCCACCACACTCAAGAGGGCTCAGGAGCAGGGTAAACAAGTTTGCCTGTGTATTTAGCATACAGCTCAATTGTACATTTACAGTAGATATTCTGCCTTAATTTGTTTTTAAACAGACCTTTCAAACAGCTCAGAGCTCCGAACATTGTTCTTCTAGGTGCATTACAAAACTATAATTAATTAGTTGGGCTCCCCTGTGGATTTTCTCAGATTTTACCCAATCTTCCCGCCAATTTTAATGACCTTCCCAGTCAGGGGCTTTACATCTGTAAATGCTGAGTGCTATTCAGCACTTAGTAAACAAGGGGTATCTGAGCAAAATAGCCGGAGCTTGCAATCAAACAGTTTACTTGTTTATACTACAGGAGACACTGTCAGTCTGGGTGGCTCTCAGCACCTGCCGGGCTGCGTGATGACTGATTTTTGGCTTTCTGTCCTGTATTAAGAGAGCTCAAGATTGATCTATGTTGCCTTTCTGTAGAGTTGGGATTGTCAGGAAATCTGCATTGCAGAGTCCTGCTTTCCCACCCCCTCTTTTTGGCCTTTTTAAAGCAAGAAATGGCACTTTGTTCATTGTCCGTGTAAAACTTGCTGAGAGCTCTCCATGGAGCAATCAGCCAAGCGACTTTCAGCTGCTCCCTATTCCTGCTGGCCTCAGGCCAGCATTCCCCAGCTGGTGTCATATCACAGAATCGCAGAATCATAGAGGTTGGGGGGCACAACTGGGGATCCTCCAGTCCAACCCCCTGCTAAATCAGGTTCCCTACATCTGGTTGCGCAGGAAAGTGTCCATGGGTGGGTTCTGAATATCTCTAGAGAAGGTGACTCCACAATTCCTCTGGGCAGCCTGTTCCAGTGCTCTGTCACCTTCAAAGTAAATCAGTTTTTCCTCATGATCATATGGAACTTCCTGTTCCATTGCCCCTTGTCCTGTCACTGGGCACTGTTGAAAGGAGGCTGGCTCCATCCCACCCGTTAGATATTTATAAACATTGATCTGCTTTCAGCCTTCTCTTCTGCATGCTGAACAGCTCCAGGTCTCTCCCAGGAAGGGAAAGGAAAGAAAGAAAAATGAGCAAGAGAAAAAGATTTGGTGGTCTGTCATCTGGGGACTGTCTATCTACTATATTGTAATGCTCACAGAATCACACAGAATCACAGAATCATAGGGGTTGGAAGGGACCTCCAGAGATCATCAAGTCCAACCCCCCTGCCAAAGCAGGTTCCCTA
>JAOWBP010002401.1:0-11185 GCA_028571105.1 Tragopan temminckii
GTTGGGCAATAGGTTTGAGGACTATGGGTGTGGATGTTGGCACCAACTCTGCAGAAGTGTTTTCTTTGCTTTCCTCATACAGTTGTAAAATACCATCATTTTTTCTTTTTTTCCTTCTCAGCAGTCTCTACCAGAAGGACTTATGTAACATCTTCATGTAGAGTCTATTCACTTAAGTTCCTGACAGAAAACTCTGTAAATTGTGAAATCTAACTGGCACTCTCCATATAAAGAGAAAATAATCTCAGCATTACTTGACCCTAACTAGGTCAAGTGCTGAGTTTTGCACTTTGGCCACAATAACCCCATGCAGCGCTATAGGCTTGGGGATGAGTGGCTGGATAAGTGTGAAGAGGAAAGGGACCTGGGGGTGTTGGTTAATGCTCAGCTGAACATAAGCTGACAGTGTATCCAGGTGGCCAAGAGGGCCAGTGGCATCCTATCCTGCATTAGAAATAGTGTGGCCAGCAGGAGCAGAGTGGTAATCATTCCCTTGTACTCAGCACTGATGAGGCCGCACCTTGAGTACTGAGTTCAGTTTTGGGCCCCTCACTACAAAAAAGACATTAAGGCCCAGGAATGTGTTCAGAGAGGGGCAACAAAACTGGTGAGGGGTCTGGAGCACAAGTCTTATGAGGAATGGCTGAGGGAGCTGGGATTATTTAGTGTGGAGAAGAGGAGGCTTGGGGGAGACCTCATTGCATTCTACAACTTCCTGAAGGGAGGTTGTGATGAGGAGGGGTTTGGCCTCTTCTCCCAGGCAACAAACAGGACCTGAGGAAAACTGTACCAGAGGAGGTTTCGGTTAGACATAAGGAAGAAGTTTTTCTCTCAGGGAGTGGTCAGGCACTGGAATGGCCTGCCCAGAGAGGTGGTGGAGTCACCATCCTTGGCAGTGTTCAAGAGGCATCTGGATGAGGAGCTACGAGATATGGTTTAGTGGCTTGTGGTAGTAATGGTAGTGGGAGGATGGTTGGAATTTATGATCTTGTAGGTCCTATCCTACCTTGTGATTCTATGATTCTACGGTTCTACGATTCTATGACAATTAAAAATGAGTTGAAATGTTAGCAACAGCATGTGCAATTGTCAGGTAGAAGCAGAACTGCTGCTGACAACAGGTGCATTGTCTCACTGACTGTTATACCAAAGCTTTCTTGACATCTTGGAAAAGAGAAGTGACTGCTACCCATGACTTTCAAAAAGAAATCAAGACCCCAGTGTGCCCAGACAGCTAGTGAGAATCTGATCTGAATTTACTGCTTCAGACGGAGGTGGAAGTAAATGGCACTTTATGAACTCCATTGTTTACTGACTCACCAACTTTGTTTGCTTTTGGGGAGGCTGATGATGCTTTAAAACCTACTTTTCTTCACACTGTAAGTGGAGTTGGACTTATTTGGCTGGATGCACTGCCTTGATGTAGTCAATGTTATCCCCCTGTGTGGCCAAACTCCTTAGCTCTCACCTGGGTACTAAAAATGCTCTATTTCAAATGTTTTACTTGAAGTCATCTGATGTCCTCTGCAAAGACACCTCCCAGAAATCCTCCAGAAATCCCACACTTCTGCTGCTCCATGAATAGGTCGTTGTACATTGAGTTTAAATCCAGATTTAATATCCTTTTATGACCTCAGGCAAACTGACAGGCGTGGGAGTCCCCTTCTCCAACTACAGTCAGCTAAAAGTTATGCTCTACTTGAAGACAGCCACCTAACTGCTTTTAGAAGTTAACAGAGATGGACAGCCATCTCAAGTGAGGTTTCATCCCACTTTTGGATGGGATGGACTGCTCTCCAGGCATCTCCCTCATTAGATTTAAGAACAGTCTAGATGACTAACTTAGAGCAAAAAATTTTCTGGCTTTTACGGGGTTAGATCTCAAGGAGATAAATCCTGTACCTCTAGCCTGTGAGCCTCAATTCCCCATCAGCAGAGCTGTTGTCCCTGTTCTTACTTCAGCTCAGATACAGTAGCGAAAATATAACTCTAAATCTGAAGTGTTTAGAGGTTGTGAAATGAAGGTAGATAAGCATTTGTGGTTGAAACAAAAAATTCAGCAAGAGTTGAAGGGAAAAAATATAATGACCATTCCTCCAAACACCTTCAGTGCAGGTAATGGTACCTATAGACAAGAGTGATGTGAAGGGTGATGTAATACTGTCTCCAGACACCAAGCCAGTTCTGTCATAGAATCATAGAATCATAGAATCACCAAAGTTGAAAAAGACCTCAAAAATCATCCAGTCCAACCATCTCCCAACCACCAATATTTCCCCTTTAACCCATGTCCTTTAGTAGCACATCTGAACTCAATGTCTCTATGGCACCAAACACAGTGGGTTAAAGATCTTGAGTTAATGTTTGTTGCTTTCACATTCAGGTGACCCTGAAAGAGGGTCACCAACTGTCTGCACACAAGCTGCTAGGCACAGACTTGGCTACTTTCCTGTTGGGCCACTAAGCCTTCTGACAGGGCATCTTGCATGGTTCTTCCCACTCAGAGCAACTCAGACTCTCCATGCTAGGACAAAATGTTGGGCCTTGTCTGTAGCCTCAAGATGCAACCAAGAAAGTTTGGAACTAAAAAACTGTGGTTTCTGATGACTGGATATTTCATCACTGGATTTCTCGATGTCTACTGAAGATAAAGCAGCAACAAAAGTTCTAGAACTTGCATAATGTAAAAAGGTTCTATATGTCTGAAACAATAAGGTTAAGCTGAGGCTTACTTTTTCTGTGTAAAAATAAATGATGAGCCCTTTCTTATACTAAGAAAAAACAAGTAGGAACCAAATATCTCTTAAACCAATCACTGTCAAATTTATTTCGAACATAGCAACATGTTCAGAAGCTATTAGATGTGAAAGGGTGGAGGGAATAGATGAAGAGAAACGAGGAGTGCAGGAAAATGAGGCATTTATTAAGGAACATTTCAGTACCCATGCTAAATATTCCCCAGAAGGAGTCAGACACTGTCTGATGAAAGTCTTGGTGAGAAGAGGAAATCTGGTCTCAAAACCACTGGGAAGCTCTGCTTCTCTTGTGTAGGCTGTGGCTCCAAGAGAGGTGTGGGAACAATCCTGCCAGCTTGGTGCTGAGGGATGCATCTCTTGCTCAGCTCTTCACGTCCACTCCCACTCAAGCTACCACACAATAACCTTGTGCTCCCCGCTGTGCCACTGCACAAGGGCTGGCAGGGGAAGGGGCTCAGGGATAATGAATGAAGCTCTATATTAGCCACAGAAGCACAGGACAGTCAAATGAAAGGGTAAAAGTATGGTCATGAAAGACAAGCAGTCACTCCGACTGTGTGCTGGAGGTAATTACTGCTATATAAATAAACCAGAGGAAAAAAAAATCTTTTAAAAATCTAATTACCATGCAGCACTGTGGATTTCAACCTTGGTCAAGTACAGGCAGACCTGATTTACGCTCCATCATAAAATCCTGAGCACAAGGCTGGGCTCTTTCTTTCTTTACAATATGAGTCAGGGAATCAAGCACAGGACGCTGCCTGATAGATGTGCCCACATCTGGGTGGCTCAGCATCTCCAACAAGCTCAAGACTACACAACTACACCAGCTGCACATACATTCATTGCAGTTTTCCCTCTATAAGAAACAGCAACATCTGTTTTATAGAAAATGATACTCCTAAAGCCTCTGTTTCACTGGACTTTTGGTAACTCAGTATGAAGAAAAATATTTGTCTTTGGTATTTTCTTTCTTTCAAGCACGTCATGAAGGCAATCCTACAAACTCTTATAATGTTGTAAAGAAGGGAAACTGAGGCAGAGGCTAAAATATCATGAATTCTTTTGGTTCATCCTGTTCAAGCAGTTCAGTGTTCTACTTTTCTGAAAACGAAGTAAAATAACAACCAAAAGTTAGATCTTTATTTTCTGTGCCTTTGCTTCTTGCAAGAAAGATTTCCTCCAACAAAGACTAGTAGGTGAGTAAGATGCAGCAGCTAACTTTGAATGTCTCATTTTGAACTTGCAGAATTAAGGCACGTTCAACAGCACAGCAAAGTAAATCCTAAAGCACATTTGATTCTCTTCATGTGGAACCAAGTGCTACACTGCAGCTTCTTAACTGCAGAAACACTTCTGACAGCAATCAAGTTCAGGCTGGATTTGCAGTACTGTTCAGAGCTGTTGATGTAAGTGGACAGGAAGCAGATTTCCCATCATAGACAAATAGGACACTTCATACGTTTTTCCCTTCCAAATTGAGAGAGAAAAATCGGAATCTATTAAGCCATTAATTTCCAAGCTAGGAGAAACATACACATACATATAATGACAAATACATTAGGTCAGTGAAATTGCTTACACAAATGTAGAAATGTAAAATTGTCACCAAAAATTACAACCATATACTTGCTTAACAAATTTAATGACTCAAAATTTTTTTAATCTGAAAGCTGAACATCTTGCTTAAAGCCATGTCAAAGCAGGATGCTTCGGCTGCTAAATATAAATGCATACTGGAAAGTGGTGGGATACCCTAGGAAGAAAAATAATTTATTTTGTCATCTAGTTGTTTCCAGCACTTTTAGAAGATAAACAGCAAAACCAGAATAACTACTAAACATCAGCCAAAAGGAAAAAGCAGTATTGCCAGACTTCAAAAATAAGAACATTTTCTTATCATCGTTAATGGAATTTATTACCCAGCATCTGTTACCCTATCCTTAAAAAGTCAAAGCCCACTTTTAATAATTGCCTCTTGCTTTTATACAATACCTGGCACTCTTACAGCTTCCTTGATTAAACCTCAAAGCAGGTAAGCACTGTGAATCAGAGATTCCACACAAATAAATTGCTCTGTTTCAGAGAAATCAGTGCCAGAGCATGGAATTCCACGTCCAACCGTACATCCTGTATAACAAATGACTCTGCAGCTAAAATCTTGACTACAGACATATTAGAGCATTATTCTCACCATTAGAGTGTACATTTCACAAGTCTGATGGCAGTGAAACCTCTGGGTAAATCAGAAGGCTGCTGCTGCTCACTGGGCTAGTTGTGTACAACACCATTAGAAAAAGACCAATAGTTACAAAAGGGCTGCAAACATCTTTAAACTTGAAGGCTGGTGACCTACAGAGGAATAAACTCCTCAAAGAGGCTTCCAGTATGAGTACAGGAGGTAAAGAGTCTGATGAACTAAATACAGCTTTCCAAAGGGGCTTGGACTCTGGTAGCAGCACTGAGGGGGTGGAGAAGGTGATGACTGAGATCTTGTCTCATGCCACAGATGCTACAGGAGAGTGTGTGGGGCATGGAAATCACTCATCACATCTACTAACTATTTATTTATTTATTTTCCCTTGTTTGCAAATGAAGATCTCCCCCCATTTTGATGAATTTCATACTGGACAAAGTGAAAACATCTGAGCTGAGATTCTACTAGCTGTAAAAATCTCAGCTGTAACAATAGTATTCCTCTAGCAGCAATTCTTGAAGCTTGTTTATCAAAACCATGGCTTCTGCTTCTAATTTTTACCCCATCTTTCTGCAGCACTTTCAGTAAGGGAAAATGGAAGTGGAGAATTCAAACTGTCTACAGATCCCCTTACTTTATATTTAAAAGTAAAAAAGAAAGAACAAATATTAGACTGTTTCCACACAAATAAAAAGATAGAGTGAGCTCTAAAAACAACTAAAATAGCACTTGGGAACAGCTCTTGTCTCTTGAATAAATACTTGCAGTTTACTGCCTTCTATACAACAAGGGTATTTTCTTTTCTCCATCTTTCTTCGAGCCATATACACACAACCTTTAGTTTGTAAAGCAACAAAGAGCTTGGTAAACCTAAGAATATTCTTCCTATATGTGTGTCTGAATATGTGTGATTTGGACATATGTATGTTCAGCACATGCCAGGCAGCCAGCCTGTCCCTGCTCTCAGTGCATTGGTACACATGTGCAATGCAGGGAGTGGGCAAGAGGCAGAACTTGAAGCTTGACAGATGAAAGGGACCGCTGGAAGACAGAACTGTGGGGACATAAGAGAAACTTCAGATCTTTCTCATCAAACTGAAGTGCCTACTTTCTCCTCCTCTATTCTCCACTCGCCCTCTTCTTTCTTCCCATCTAGCTGTGGCCTCCAGATTCATAGGTAGCTGTAGTACACACAGAACTAACAGTTTACCAAAATTTTCCCACACAATTCTTTCTGCTTGTCAGAAGGGGATTCATGAAATACGTATATTCATGTTAGCAGGAACAGTTATTATTACAAGAAACAAACATAACAACAAGAAGGGTTCATACATAAAAACATACATGAAAAAGCACAAAATACACAAATCTACACACACAAAACCCCCTAAAACAACAACATACACACAAGCCTACACAAGTTGACTGAGGCAGACAGGCAGTTGTCAGTGCAGAACAACAGAGCCCAGTAGTCACTAATGACTAACACCCTTACCAGGATGATTTCTCCCTATAGATTGGCCAGTGAAGAGCTTTGCTTACTCCTAAGCCAGCTGACCTCAGGCAACCTTCCCCCAAAGTGTCACAGCATAAGAAGCGTCAAGTAAAGAAAGTTCAGAGTGAAATTGCAGAAGTTCAAAAGCACATCAGAAATTTTGATTTACTCTTTCAAAGAAATAGGATGTGCCACACTAATAAGTGTTCCTTTAGGTTCCCAAAGTACCTGTCCAAGAGAACAAAAGAGAAAACATTAAAGTGTTTAGCTCCTATTTTACTATCTAGACTAAGTGATGAGATGTTGGGAAGAATATCTGTATGAGCAACAGGACTTGCTCGGTAGGAGACAATCCCAAGAAAGAAAGGGGCAGACTTGTTATCTAGGGCAAACAAGACTATGGATTCAACCTCTAGAGTAGTCTATTACTACTACTTCTGGCATATCATATGTCTTACCCTACAACGGAGTTTTCCTGCTCTGAAAACACACCTAAGATTTGTATTTTTGTTTTCAACAGGCAGCAAAGTTATGCGGACACCAGAATTGCTGAGTATTATTGATGAATTTCTGAAAATCCAGCCTTTATTCTGCCTCTTAACTACTCTGAAAGGCACTGAGCTCTACAAGGAAGGATTAGATTTCTTGTTTATTTTACTGCCACAATAATATACGTTTTTAAAGGAAACTTCAATTTTATATAGTATTTCTTGAATATCTACTTCCAATTTTGCACAGAATTAACAATAGAAGTTTTGGACTTCAAAACAAAGACATACATTCTAAATAAAAGCATAATTAAAACTGTAGAAGGACACAATTAGGCAGCAATAATTTTGCTCCAAGAGCAGGAGATAAAGTGAGTCCAAATCTCAGCTGGAAACTGACCACTGAGCCACAAGCAAAACTTGCATTTATCAAGCCATGAAATGAATAAGTATATTCTTACACATATTCTGAAGTTAGCTGCAACAAGGGTCAGAACACAATGTGCCCTTCTGAAGTTGCCAGCTTTCCCCAACAAAGTGCATGGGGAATGGTTAGAAAACAGTTTGATTGCTTAGACGAGGAAGAAGGCATCAAGCTAAGGAGTACTAACATGTGGTTACTTAGGTAGAGCAGAATTTGGCAATTTAACAGCAGGCTGTTTTGGAAATAAAACCTTCTCTACCCCAAAACACGAATCACTAGAACCTGGCTCTGAAAACCAGATGAGCTCGGCTAGATCTGACGTGTTTTAAATTTGTCCCCAAGTTTGTCCCCTCATTTTGGCAAGGGTCCTCCAGCCCCTGTGATGGCACTACAGCATTGTATCAGCAACACACCCAGCTAATCACAAGAGATTTACAGCTGTGCCAGACTAAAAGAGGCTGGGTGAGGGCAGCTACACAGCAGAATATTTATTGTGCATCACTTAGGAGATGCAGAATATTGCTTGGACACTTTAATAGATGCATCAGTGTTAACTGATTTGCTCTGAGGCACCATATGCTAATCAAATGGGGTGCGATGCATAATTTCACATTAATGTCGTAATAAAGGAAATCTCAATGTGTTCTGTAATGTCTTTATGATTACCTTTAATTTCAGATAGCTAGTGAAGGAATGTGTGTTCAATACCTGGATCTGCTGTCTAATTACCTAGGATATAACAAGAAACAAATGTACGATAAAAGGCCAGGGTTTTTACTGGAGATCGCTGGTGACAACACAACCAATAAACCAGTCTCACGATCTGCACAGGCCTGAAACACCGCAGCCTGATCAGCATGAGAGATTGTTTTAGGCATATTTTGATTTCTTTTCATCTTCAGTCACCAACCTGGAAAAAGGAAATTTGTAGACACTGAGAGATGTACCTTCAAAGCTGTTCTCAGGAGGATTAAATACACAGGTCCAACAGATGTTTTACATTTATTTCTACAAATAATCGTGCAGTCCTGTCATTCAGTTCAAGCCACCCCTTATGATTATGACAGCCTTTTAGGTTGTCTCCCTAATTCTGATCATTACTTTATATACTAAGTGTCCCTTACTAGTTTCCTACACAAGAAGACTTTTTCTTTTTGAGTTTGACACTTTGAGTTATCTTTTGTGAGTTTGAAGCAATATATAGAAACTATTTTATGAATATCATTTGGTGTTGAGAAAATCTGTATTTGTTGTATGTACAACTCAGTATATTTTACAGTAGGAAATACTACAGTAGGTAGAACTGAGGAAATTGAGGCACTGTTCTGATCACTTGATTTGGGTGACAGCTCTCAAGAGGTGGGATCATGGCATCAAGTCTCACAGATTCTAAATCAGTATCTGAGCAAGTAAGTCTTTGAGACAGACATCCTAATATTAAATAGCACTCATTCGGAAAAAAAAAAGAAAAAAGAAAAAGATTTGGTCATGTTGTATCAGGTAAAGGAGAATCTTGTACAAAAGAGGAATTGATTGTAATTGATGTTCCTATTTATAAAGATTCTCAGCCCAAATTTGGTGCTTTTGTATACATACACAAATCCTCCTTTTGTAATAGAAGTTTTTAAGACTGCAGCCTGGAGGGAAGGTTTTCAGCTGAGGTGATGAAATTGAAAACAAAACAATTGAAAATCGCTGCAGGAGCATACCTGACCATACCTGCTCAGAGATGATGTGCAAGTCCCTTCACACAGGCACACTCTGAGGTGTTTTCTACCCAGGTACGTTCATCAGGTGGACAAGAACAGAGCTATTTCAGACTGCTATTGATGAAACTAAGATCAGGATCTTGCCGTTACAACTGAGACAGGGAGGAAGGAAGTGAAAGAGTGAATTCTGGATCTCCAAGCTAACCACAACCTGCTACACTAGCATAAATAATTAAAAAACAAAACAAAACAAAAAAAAAAAAACAAAAAAAAAAAACCAAAAACTCTGCAGGTCAGTGGAGTCACACCAGGGTGGATGTAGTATAAAACTAGATGAAAACCAGACCCGGGAATTAGAGCAGCAATGCTGTCTGGGCCCTATGAGACAGCCAGAAACCCTCTGACAGAGTAAAATCCTGACACGCTGCAAGAAACAACCTGCAAGTGAGTTCCCTATCGGCATCATTACTGCATTCCCCAAAGCAGAAATCAGAAGGCTCTTTCCAGAGGAGCATAGTTGTAGAAAGAGGCTCCATGTTTAATGACACTAGAGAATGTTTTACCTGATGTGGAGACAAAGAAATTGGCTCTTGCTGACTTGGTACCAACACAAACTGGGACTGGCACAAAATTAATGGTCAGATGGGGTGTGGGGCAGATGGAATGAAAATGGAGAAGCCACTTAAGCAGTGGAGCCAACTAGAGAGCAGTTTTAAATTTTTGTACCCCTCTAACTTCTCAACGTTCTGAATTATGGGGACCTATGCTCATTACAACTTGTTCTTCCACCCTCTGGATTTATAGACAATATTGAAGAGGTTTTCAGGATCAGATAGAGCGAAATCAACCAAACAGCCCTGGGGACGGTGTTGGCTTCAGACAAGAAACAGATTTGAACTCTTCACCTAGGCTAATAGTTATGGTTTTGGCTATTAGTGAATTTTAAATCTGGACTTCAAATCCAATTCAGATCAAGAAGCACAAAACTATTACTAGGTGCAAAAGATTTCCTCCGCCCTCTTCTTTTCTTCAAACTTTACATCTCTAATCAGTGTAGTTGTACATCTCAAGGGCAGTAACCAGAACTGCGAGGACTCCAAAATCGTACCTGGTACAAATGGAAAGATAACACCTATAATTTTTCACAGATTTCCCAACGTCATCTGTACAGCTTCTGTGGACCTCAACAGCAAAACAACCCTAAATAACACTTCTTCACCGTTTCAGTGTCATGATAGCTTTCTGCAAATCTTTTACCATATATTGAAAGTTACTGCTCCCAGTGGTAGCTGTAAACCATCCAAATTCGGAAGTTAAGCAACTCTATGGAAGCACATCTGCCTGACATCAATATTATGAAAACCAGCAGTCTGATTGTCTGTCATTTTTTTACTAATTCCTAACTTTACTCAGATATTAAACAATTCGGTTTCGTACAAATTCTGTTCTTTTCTGTGTTAAAATAAACTCTAATGAACATGCCCTGATTCCTGAGCTCTGTGCACTGTTTCAGTGTGGGATGCCTACCAAGGTATCGGTGTTACCAAGCCAGCTGGATATTCAAGAAGAAATGTGTCACTGACACATATGGACTTCTCAGTGATAACACAGGCCAGTGGGTCATGAAGCAACCTAGAGATGAACCTCCAAACAACTCCCAAAAGACAGTAGAAAGGAAAGATCCCGGAAGAAACTTGAAGTAAACACAGTCGATGAAAAGAGATTATAAAGACATTTAGAATTTTATGACTAGTGTAAGCTTATTCCCCAGCACAGTACTGCAAAACATTCTCTGATAATAGATACTATAATGTCCGCTTATGCTACAAATACTGCATACCAGAATAGAAAATTAAACATAGCACTCCAGCCCAGCTCCAGATAGAACTTAAGTTGAACCTGAGTATTTCTGGGTTTGCCTAATCTGTATTTCTAACACTGTTTGTTCTAAGTCAGCAAGCCTAGTTTCCACAGGGAATGTTTGAACTTAATTCCTAATCTATATGAGCAATGGCAAGAAAGTATGAAAGTGGGAACTGTAAATCTAACACATTTTATTTTATTTTATTTTATTTTATTTTATTTTATTTTATTTTATTTTATTTTATTTTATTTT
>JAOWBP010002401.1:11285-33253 GCA_028571105.1 Tragopan temminckii
TAAATCTAACACATTTTATTTTATTTTATTTTATTTTATTTTATTTTATTTTATTTTATTTTATTTTATTTTATTTTTTCATTGCTTGATTATTCCATAGCTCTAAGCACTGTGGTTTCCACAGAGGATAGCAGCACGTTGCCAGCAGCATACCTAATTAATTCCTCCTTGCTTGTTCCATGTGGCTTCCTCACCTCCTTCCCAGCTGGCCCTAGACCCATTGCATATCATCAAGATAGCTTCAACATCATTAATTTAGACCAAGTAAAAAGTGAATTCTTTAATTACAGTAAAGTGCCAAAGCTTATGTGAGCCCAATATCAGATAGGCCACATTAGCTCGTATTCTTGGGACTGTATTTAAGGTTTTCTCCCTTCCTTCCCATCAAATTCAATGTAAATTTGGTTGTCCAGTCTTCAGTGGGTGACTTTTAGATAATAAAGAGCTATATAATATTTGGCATTTACTCTGTGTATTTTCTTTCCTAAGAAGGGCTCAAAAACTCTCTACATGTTAAGACTTGCAATATTCTCAAGAGGAAAGTAAGCATTATCCTCATTTAATTAATGCATTACCAGAGGCCAAAATGTGAACTAAAGGAGACTGATCCTTCGAGACATTGAACTTTCTCAGATTCTGGTGAAGATGGTTAGGAGATGAACACACTCAGCACCAAGCCACATGAGCCTCCCAAACTAAGGTTAGTTTTCAGATTAGAAGCTCTAGTCCAGTCTTCTTCATTTAGCATTTTAATCAATGCCTTCACACACAATTGGGTCAAGAATCAAGTGGGAAAAATAACAAGGCATTTTGAATTAATTTGTGAATGTACGTAAATATGCCAACCAGTCTTGAAGAGAGTTTCAGAAGCACACAGACATGTCCCCTTCTTATTGTCAGTCAGTCATGTCACACACGCAGAAGTGATCAGCAGGAAGCCAGAAAACTTTTCTGGACCTGAACTCCATTTCTGCAGTGACCAGGGCTTAATATATGAATTTGGGATAGGTGACCGCTCTGTGTTCCTTAATTCAAATTGTGTCTACTCCCATGACCTTTAGTAGCTTTATCAGCAATGTACTGCCTAAAAGTGGGTAAGAATGAAGGAAAAATGAGGCACTATATGTGCCTATTAGACTGTAAGTAATTTCTCAGATCACTTAAGATGTCTACAGTAGCAAATTCAACTGATGCAAGCCTTTGTGGAATTAAAGTTCCATCCATTAGACCATAAAGAAAGTGAAAAACACTAACATCCTCTCTGCCTATTCTCCTCTGTCATCCATACCTTCTCTCCTTCATGGCCATAAAGCTGCTTGTTTTCATCAGATCCTGAGGTGTTCCAGGCTTTGTCTACAGAAATACTTGGTAGCTTGATTGAGACTCAAAAGAGACATAAGCAGTCAGATCTCTAAATTAGTTAAAGTACTTAGTTAGATGTGTTATGAAAAAAGAAGGCAGCAATTGCAAGAAAGAAAACTGTGACACACACCAAAAAGCAAATGCCCAGAACTCCACTGAAACCCAGCATCATTTCTTCCTGTATAGCATCTGTAAAACAAAATTAAGTTAGCACGACACTGAAAATAGGATCTCTCCTATGGAGCATAATGCTTACCATCTTCTCAGAGCAATTTGCTGCTCTATATTTAAAGAACTCTCGAGTTTCTACAATAGGCAGTCTAATTGCAAACATTTGGTGTTAATGTTTGATGCCTAGGAGCACAGCAAAGCTTGTATTTCAAAACAGTATGTGCGCTTTCCTTGCTTCAGGGGCAGGATAAGACATCCATTAGAAGGTGATGAGCTAAATGCAATCTTCTAGGAAGGTTTTATGGTTGTAATAGGGCTTAAAGAAATGTTACTAATTGCACCTCAGATAGGTCCAGGTACACCACCACATCATGTAAGTACTCTGACAATCACTTTGAATAGGGAAAAAAAGATTTCAGGATCTGAAGCTAAGTAGACCTAGAAGGACAACCTTCTGAAGAGGAAGGACAATCTGGTAAGTCAACTGTTTTGCCATGAATCTACCAAGCATGGTACCACATATGCTGCATGCTATTGTTATCAGCCAATTTTACTGAACTAGCCTAAATAGTTTCCAGCAAAGTGCATGGATATTGGTGATGGCAAAGGTATATGAAAAAACCTAAAGATAACAGCTTACTTTATTCTAAAACTTTCAATCATCATAGAATCACAGAATGTCTTGGGTTGAAAAGGACCACAATGATCATCTGGTTTCAACCCTCCTGCTATGTGCAGGGTCACCAACTACCAGAACAGGCTGCCCAAAGCCACACCCAGGCTGGCTTTGAGTGCCTTCAGGGATGGGGCATCCACAACCTTTCTGGGCACCAAGAACATGATTATTCAGCTGCATACTTGTGCTCTCTTAGGGTACAGCTTCTGCCGCCAATAAAACTCAAGTTCTGCTGCAGTGAAGTTCTGCTGTGTGAGTTTGCACAATTTGCAGTATACTCATTTGTGAAAATTTAAACTTCACTTTTTTTTAAAAAAAATTATTTTTTAATCTTGAAACTATTCTGTACTCTATATATCACTTTGTAATGTATGCCATTAAACAAAGGCAACTAAAATATATTTTGACTAAGCATTTTTTGATTTGTTGTGTTTTTGGATTTTGGTGTGGGAGTTTTTTTTGGTTGTTGTTTTGTTTTGTTTTTGTTTTTTTACCTGAACCTCCATGAACAGGCTACCATATTAGTATATGCTTAATAGATACAGTTTATAAAAGAAAAAGACTCCTTCAAATCTTCTGACAGAGTACTCTCCTTGACTGTTGATTACATATTCCTTAGTGTGTGCTCCATCCGAGTGCCACTGTTATAAACCTATAAACAACCCAACCCATAAAAATTCAATACTAGCTTCCAGTTATATATTGTTACTTACTATTTACTTTATTATATTGGACATCTCCCATGCCCCAGGTATTTTACAGCTCTTAGGATAGTTAATGCAATTTAAATATATATATAGTGACTATACTGAGTTCTCACAACAGGAAAAAAACTGTAATGTACTAAAAAAAAAAAAAGCTAATTACGATTTATCTCATTGATTTATTTCTCTCCAAGCATCCCCTCCCATTTTTTTTGTAAGCATTAAAACCTTAGGTTGTAATTTTGATATATGCTGCCAGATAGATTAAACACCAACTAATTCTCATATAAAACTGGTAGTTTGATCAATACAACTAAAAGCTTCTTCCTCACATATGTATTTTCCAGCTTTAGAACTATCAATTTTAATCTTGCATGCTGGGATTAGACAATAATCGGTCCAGGGATTTATCTTCACAAAATTCAACAAAAGCTCCTGTTCAAATCCTGTAGTGAGAAAAGAACAGTTGATCCCTCTTTGGCATAGAAAGATAGACTAGATAACCTCACCAGGTGCAGTCCAAGCCTACACCCTACTCTTCCATAATTTCCCCCTTGTCTTTCTCCTTCTTCCTATTGAGAGGGAACTCCACGAAGCAACCTAGAAAGACATGTGGGAAAAGAAACTACCCAAACTAATTTAGAAAAGGTAGTTTCTGAGATAATCTGTTTCCCAGACTGGAAACACGTGAGAAAATGGTGGAAAATCTTCAAGAAGATTTGCTTTTGTGTTCTGCAGGAAACTGAGCAAATCTATTCAGACATTTCTGTATGACACAAACAGAATTCTTGCCAAATAAGTCATTTCATTTTCCAGATAACCCCTATTTCCTTCGTATAAAGCAATACACTAGAGAGAAAGAAAAAATACATAGAAATCACCCGGATTCATCAGCAGTGTACGTGACGTAGGAACCTGACTAGAATGTCAGAAGGTAGCCCCAGTATAGAACTCTAAACAGAATAAAGTAAGCAGACTGTAAAGCTTCTGTTTTCAAATAAAATTTATGGTCATGCTGGGGAAGAAAAATGCAGCCAAGCAATAGAGATGGCTGCTGAATCTCCAAAAGGATTTCTAAAGTAACTTTGAAGAAGGTCATGTGAAGACAAGAGGAAACTGGAACCCTTTCTTTCCACAGAGGTAAATAAATGGGTGACACTATGCTAATGAAGACAATTCACTCCCAGGATGAGTCATTCAGCAGCAGCAAGGTCTCTATCCTGCCTGTTGATTCATATTCTTTTCCCTTCAGCATCAAGAGCATCTTAAAAGGGTTTGCTGCGTGACCTACTCGCTAACAAGTTTGGTTTTGATTTTTTTTTTTTATTTATTTGGTATTAGCATAGTGTCACCCCCAGGAGATTTTCCCTTCAGTGATAGAATATCCTCTGGGTTATCTTCTGTAGGGCGGGACAGAAGCTTGAAGCGAGACATGATGCCAAAAGAACTACAGCAGAAACAAGACATGAACAGGCAGCATGTCTGTTGGTGGGAAGGTCAGCTCAGCCTCCACCTCACAATGCAAAAATTAAGATAGGAATTCTTTGCCTTGGAGTCTCTTTGTCACTCTATGAATAATTTCTAGCAGTTTTCTCTCCTGTGTTTTGACATACAGGAACTTTTAAACGGATCAGCCTCTCAGATGTGAGAACCCAGATTTGAAATAGTACAGTGATGGGATATAGGTCCAATTACGCAAAGCTTCCTTGGGCAAAATTGTTTAAAAATTAAAATAAAACGAAAATGTCTACAATGTTTGTTGTAACAAGAATATCAGCTGCACAAGGACTCCACATTTGACCCTATAGAGCTGCAGTGGAAAAAATTATAAACATTGTCCTTCAGAAGTAGAGCACTTTATTCTCATTTAATGACAACTATGATGGTCTTTTTAAGCAGCAAGCAAAAATTAAAGTACTATATTTAAGTATGTATTTTTTAAATGTATCACTTTATGGAGATATTACTAACCAGATAGCTGGTATAAACTGTCATATTTCTAGTGACTGAAGGCAGCTGAATCAATACTTCAAATTAGGTTCAATATTTGAATGCAGCAGTAAGGAAGGTTGTGTAATCCACTGTTATAGATTAGATAGCGTGTCAATCCTAAATTGCACATTACAGAGGAGCCTTTAGTTAGAGAGGTTTATCCTCTAAAGATAGCAATGTTTTTTTCCTGAATGGTAAGTATTCTTTTTACTTAGTCATTGAGCTCAAATTTTCCCCAGTGTAGTACAAAGTAGAATTTGTTTCCTTTATCTATCACGTTGCCAATAGCACTCAATAAAACATCAAATTAATTATCAAAAAGTATTTAAGATCAAAATCTTTGCCCATAATGAGATGTCCAATGATGCTAATAGCAAAAAGTGTCTGTTTAGAACTAATCATCAGAAACACATTTCAATGTGAAATAAGTAATAATCAGTAGACAAGAATAATAGAAGAATCAATTGCAAAATACATTAAGCAAGTACTCTTGTACATTAAATATTCATTTTATGCTTCACCTTAACACCTATAACTTACTAAACAAATGTTAATGTTTATTGGGGATTTTTTAATTTTCAACAATGGTCTTTTGAAGGGAAAACACAAATCTATTTAAGAGAACTCTTTGAAAAGGTGACTTTCTGTTCTGTAATTCAGATGAATCCCTTTCCTCCAGGTTGTAGGCTTTATTAATACAAGAACATTAATAAAAAGAAATCCCTATTCATGTTTAATCCTTTTTGTTTAAAAGGCTTGATTTTCTTTGAACAAGGGTCCTCATTCTACTCTCCTTGAAATTAAAAGGCAAATCTTTCATCCACTTCAATAGGAGCAGAAGAGGAACTCAAATTTGCATTGTACCCTTTCTCCCAGTCATGAAATCCTGCAATCTCTTCCATCTGGACAGACTGAAGCCACGTTGCTTGCTACATGCATGGAGAGTGCTGTGGGACAAAGGATTATCTAAACTACTGTGAGAGTTTCCTCACATTTTAGTATACTAGTGAATAACTAAATGAAAGCAGAGCTGCATGATACCCATTAACCAAGTTTCAGTGGCAGCAGAACCTGGCTCTGATATTATATACAAAGTCAATGGAGGGCGGAGGTTACTGGTGATGGGGAAGGATAGGTGAACTCTGGAATTCTCCCTCTTTCCTATTGTTTGCATAGCAGAGGCTGTACTTGCCTGGAACTGTTTGATGATAACTGATGGATCATACTCCCATATATCACCATGAGCCTGAAAAAAAATCATGCTCCACTTTACTATTAAGGATTGCATAGAAACGCAAAAAGTGGCAATATCCTGGCAGCCATGCAAGGGACTCCCAGCACAGGAGGGATGTGGGAATGTGGAGGTGATGGGGTGAGTACAGAGGAGGGCCTCAAAGAAGATCAGAGGGCCGGAGCACCTCTCTCATAAAGACAGGCTGAGGGAGCTGGGCTTGTTCAGCCTAGAGAAGAGAAAGACCTGAGGAGACCTCACAGCAGGTCTCCAGTAGTTGAAGGGAGCTTGCAAACAGGAGAGGAATGGACCTTTTACATGTTCCACTATTGATAAGACAACAGGTAACAGTTTTAAAATAAAAAAGGGGAGATTTAGATTAGATATTAAGCAGAAATTCTTTACTCAGAAGGTAGTGAGGCTCTTGCACAGGCTGCCCAGAGAAGCTGTGGATGCCACAGAGGCTCTCAAGCCTGGGATGAATGGGGCCTTGGGCAACCTGATCTGGTGACAGGCAACCAGCTCATGGCAGGGGGTTGGAACTGGATGATCTTTAAGGCTCCTCTCAACCAAAACCATTCTATGATATGATTCTATGAATATAAATGTTTAATCACTGTGTTCTAAGGAATGAGGGTGGTGACACACTGGAACAGGTTGCCCAAGGAGATTGTGGATAACCCATCCCTGGAGGCATTCAAGACCAGGCTGGATGTGACTCTGGGCAGCCTGGTCTGGTGGTTGGCGACCCTGCACATGGCAAGGGGATTGAAACTAGATGATTATTGTGGTCCATTTCAACCCAGACCATTCTGTGATAGATTCCATGATTGAATCTGGATTTAAGAAAGAATCAAAAATATTCTGATGATCTCAAAGGTGTCTAAAACACAACAGTATGCTTAACCACCTGGTTTGAGCTTCCTGATCTGATACCATAACTGCCATTGCATTCACTTGATGAAAAATAAAATGTTAAGGAAAGCAAATAAGATAAAGCCAAAGGCAAGATAAGCAGAAGACGTTAAAACAACAACAACAAAAAAAAGTAGTTACATTGGTTGATTAAAGCACATGCATTGCCATTACCTGAATTCTGTCACTGAAATCTTCTCTTATACCCTTTTGTGCAATTATCCATCTCTCTCATTGTGGTACACTAATCTTCTAGGTCTGGCATACTTGCTAAGTACCCTTAAAACTCTTGAGTGTTGGTTGCAATCACCAGCATTATTGCAGGTAACCATGGCTACTTTCCGCCCTTGATTGTGACACGCTAGGAAACAGCATCAGGAGCAGAGACAGAGCAACAAGAAAAATCAAGGCATCACTAAAGCAAAGAGCTCTGAGTCCTGTCTAGAATTAAGTAAGCTGGGCATCCAGCTCCTTCTGAGACAGAAGAATGCATGGCCAACAAGAGAGTTCCAAACAGTGCGGACATACCCACCGTGCCAAATAAAATTTTCCCCTAGTTTCAGCCTACTGGGATTTCACACCAAATTGGAAGCAAAATTTTTTCTGATCAAGGAATCACAGAATTCAGGTTGGAACAAAGAGCACAGTAACAATGTTTGATAGACCAAATTCTCAGCTGTAAAACATTATTTTTCAACATAGTAACCAACATTAGCATTTTCACTGGTGATGAAGAAAAGCCTTCATACGGACTTGTAAAAATCAGCAGAGATGACACAGTGTCGCTGCCATCACTGCTAAAATACACTACCCACCATCTCATTGTGCTCACATCCAGTGTTTGGTTTCCATGAACGTCCAGCAAGACATCATGGACCAACAAAATACAATGAGAGGCTTACTTTCAGAGCAGCCCTCTTATATCCCTATTACTAAAATTCTGCAAGTAAAACACTGATATCCCGGCTAGTGTAACAAATATGATGACAGCATCAAAACTTTTTTTGTAATTCTGTGTGACATCTACTGTCTGCTCAATTATTCAGTAGGTCTGCGCTTTGGTCATGTGCAAAACTCACAGTCTGGACTACCAGTCTAGAGAAGACTTATTCACAGGTAACAGTACAATTGGTTGAGGTTGAGATGGAGACCACCTAGCGTCAAAAAAGGATGTATTTGGGAAAATGGACAACCCAGTACTAGGCTGATATACCCCAGTTTGAGTGGGAAAAAGAACAGTGGATGATTTAAAAAAAAAAAAAAAAAGATGATTTTATACTTTTTTTTTTTTTTTTTTTTTGAGTGAAGTCATTTGGAATCAGCCACGTATCAAAACTACTGTCTTATTTTCAAACTATCTGATAATTTTAACCCTTTAAAAATTATTCTTTCTGAAAAGAAAATGAACTTTTTTTTTTTTTTTTTTTTTTTAATTGAAAGGAGAGATCAATAACTTTGGTACTTTCAGAATGCATCTTTTTCTCTCATTTCATATTTGTTATTATCAAAATAGCCATCAAACTTGACTCAATTTGTTCAGCCCACACACAGTTGTTGAGCTGCAGATTTAACAAAATTGTCCAATTCTTCCCTTAAATCATTTGGACACAGAAAAATTAGGTTCAAATTCTTGGCTTCATTACAAGAGTTTTTGTAAATAACTTGAGGACATTTTTGGTTGCCATACGTTTGCTTCTCTTGCCCATCTCACTCTGGAACCTTGCTATACAAACATACTCAGTCCCTGAACTGTTTACAATTTGAGTCTATGATAAAAAACAGAAGAAGATAAACATGAAGAAAAATGATACAATGCCAGAAAAGCTCACTGTGTATAGAACGTTCCCCTATCCATGCTGCTAGAGAGTTCATTTATTGAAGAAAGAAAAAAAAAACTTCAGAGCAGACATTATCTCTTACTGAATGCTTACAGAGAACCAAGTGCAATAGGTCACAGCTCCTAAACCATACAAATAGTTTCAGCTCTATCAGTGAGGAAAATATGTTTCCAGATTTTGTGAATTTTGGTATACATACAAATATTATACACAACAAGGGCAAAGGTACAAACTTTAAACACACCAACAGCTTTTCTTATTTCGCTATCCCTTAAACAAAGAGATGCAATGAGTAGTCCTGTTGTGTTTGGGGCATCTAATCCTTGTGTTCTGCAAGCACTGCAGGAACCTTTAGTTCTTCATCACAGTTTTTTCACACCAGAGCCAGGTTCCTACATCAACTGGTATGAAATCCTACATATACTCTGTCATGTAAAAAAACAATATTCCTCTTTAAGGGAAAACTAAGATCCTTTATACTTTGCTGGAGTGACCATATTGCTAGGTGAGGCAGAAAAACTGAAAATCAAGCATTTGCCTAGGGCTAAGATGGTAATGTATCTAAGCATTGATAGCCAGTAGTACAGTAGGCAGGAGCTACCACTATAGCATGGGCACAGGGTAAACATAGAACATGTACAGTCATACACTTTATTTTCACATGTTATGTAGACATCGATTCACTGCTTTACTTGTTAGTTACAATATATAGAGATATACTGAGTTCTTCTTAAAAGGCAGATTTCTTCACCTATGTTTTTTTTGTTGTTGTTTTTTTTTTTTTTTGTTTTGTTTTGTTTTGTTTTGTTTTTTGGTACCATGCAACTGCTATCAGAGGTGAGCAACAATTTTCTAATCAACACACTTAATCACGTTGTTTCTGCACAGAGGCCACTGTAGTGCTCACATAATCTCATTTGTCTGGGTTCCTGGAAATTACTTGGAAAAACAAAAGTGTGCAGCTGCAGAGGTGCTGCAGGGTAAACAGGAAAAAGAGGAGCTCCGGCCTCTTCCTCTGCTCTGTCATTTCTCCATCAATTTAGAAAATGGAGAGAATCTAATTAGCAACATTGAACAGGGTTTGTAGAACTATTGATGGGGCTCTGCATGGAGTGCTTCACCCAGCTTGAGAAATATATCTAAACCAAATTACAACCCCTACATACCCCTAACATTTACATCACATTGACTAGTAATGGAAAGACAGAAGTCATCATCACCATAGCAAAGGATTTGTCACCTGCACACATCAAATACGTGTTGGAGATTTCAGTAGGCAAAACTGGCAGCAACTGAAATTGAACAGTTGATGCCCCTTTATCTTGTTAACTTCAGGCTTTTAAGTAACCTGTCCTTCAGAAATGCTTCAAGCAATTTCACTGACTGCAAAGTGAACTAAAGGAGATTATCTCCTAACTTGACACCTCAGTTGGAGTGAATCGAAGACTAGAAGCCAAAGCCACAAGACCGACTCATTGGTTCACTTCCCAGCTGTACTGCTAGCTACATATTAGAAGTGTGCATTACCACAGATTTCTTCCATCCCTCTCTGCTCCTTCTCTAGAAAGGGAAGTTACTAAAGGCAAAGGAAATCTCTGCCCATTCGGGAGGTACTAAGCCAAATGCAGTTCTGACTTTCACTGGGGTCTGCAGCAGTTACTGATGCATAACTTTACTCTCTGAATTACTACATCACCAACAGAATTCATTTTGACAAAGTAACGTACATTAAAAAAAAAAAAAGATCCCCAAATTAGACGATTCTAATGCATGTACAATCTTTGACATCTGAGTAGAATATTAATGTAGAGCTGGATGCAGCACCTTAGTATTAGAAACCTACTCTCTAAGTTCACTATATATTGATGAACAGAGATTGGCACAGCCAGATGGCAATTCAGATTTTAGGTAGGATGAATTGACCCCTGGAAGTGCCTGTGAATATTAACAGTTCCCATTAATGATTTGGAAAGCAGATCTTAATTTACATTGAAGCCTCTAGTGTACTTCTTTCCATTCCCATTCGCCCCACAAAATGTTGATACAGAAGACATCAGAGAAAACATCCCCCCAAAAGTTCTTAAAATGTGCTTTTATCCTCTTTGTGCAGCTGTCTATGGAACAGATTATCTTAAGCTGCCTAGCTGCACTTACAGAACAAAAATTTTATAATTTTAAACTTCAAGTAATTTCAGAAGATATCTAGGTGCCATATAATATAATATAAAGGCAAATTCTGCATCTGCTGACATTTCATTCTTTTGCAGATTTCAGATCTAAAAGACAAGGTAGGACCACAGAAGCACTGTGGAAATTTGTAGAACCATAAATGAAGAGGGAGAGGAAAAAACACGAAACGAAGTTGCCCTTACTCCAATATATCATTTTTCTCTGTTACCACAGAGCATAACAGTTGAAGAGGGGAAACCTGGACATAGGCCCATTTATATGAACAGCTGCTCCCGCTAATTACCTGTCGGTTTCTAAACTCCTTGCCGGAAGGCAAGGGAACAGCATTCCCACCACTGGAACTATTAAAAGATCATCTGTTTCTATCATCAGACCAGAAATGGAGGCTCATCTCACCAACATGCTTAGTGCGGTAATTTAGGAGTGAACTGTAGCAGACAAGGATTTGTTTCTCTCCTGAATTCTGCCACTGTATTTCTGCCCAAGACCTTTCCATTCCCATCTGCTACAGTGGGAGTTTATTGCTGAGAGCACCACAACCATGGCCCTGTTAAGAGTCCCATCAGTAGTTCTGGAAACCTTAGTCAATGTTGCTAATTGGATTCTCAGCACATTCATGAGTTGTACAGGAAAGTGACAAGGTGGGAGTAAACATAAGCAACCATGAACATAAAAAATTAGTTGGGAGTAATGAAGGAGTCCATTCCATACGAGAGGTACAGTGTTTTCAGCTCCAAACTCACTCAGACTTTTTTTACCAGCTGCTTTATGTGAGTTTTGGGTTGGGAAGGAGAACCCCAGGCTACTTCTTTCATGGTCCATTCACAATTTGAAACTGCTATGACCACTGGCATGTGCAAAGTATCAGGGTGGTATGAGTGGAAGTGGAAGGCAAAAAGCAATTCATGAGATCAGCAATATTTAAAATCCTTAAGAAGAAAATCTACTGGAGCCAAACAGCCTTTTCCATGTCAGTTTGTCATCAAATCATTAAGGGAGCTGCTCAGATCTTCCAAAAATATCTTGGGGAAGGACAAAAGTGGGATCTGTATCCAAATCCACCAAAGTAATAGAAAAGTTACTACTGATATCAGCGAGGCTTGGATCAAGCTGGCAGCTGCTCACCATCCATTTACATCAATGTCTTGGGACCCTATGTTTGAAAACAATTTAGTAAAATGAGAGTGCAAGAGATTTAATGAGACACTTCACTCATCTTCTGACTTTAAAATTAATCAGTCTTGCCTAGTTCATTTAAAGAGCATAAAAAATATAACCAGCTCAGTAAAATTTTTGTATTAGCCACTGTTAAAGCCCACAACGCTCTTGTTCATTATCAATATGCAATATCATATCCAACAGAGGAAGTGATTGGTGGATATTTTATACCGTATGGATTTATCACTCTGCTAACAATTAATTTCTCATACAAATGAAACACCTTTCCAACTATTTTATCACTGAAATAGTGATATCTACCAACTTGCCATCGTAGGGTCTTTTGGCAGTATAATTCATGCATACTTTTTTCCTATCTGTTAGCATTAAGGCTTGTTTTATGTATAAGTGTATATATATATACACACACACTCACCCACCGTCTTCCAATCCTCCTTCAAAGTTACAAAGGATTAGGTACAGATTAGGTTAGTATTTTAAGTACAGAGGCACAAACATGGATGAAGATATTTTCAATGATAATATGCTGGAGATTCCTCTTTACCAACTGACTTCTATACAGGAGGATTTTCTATAATTTACTTCATTTATTTTTACTGTATGTAGCTTCTAATCATTTTTTTGCCTCTTCTGTCAAAGTGAACTGGTCGAGGTACCACTTAGTTTCATTTCCTGAGACCTGACCAAGGGTCAGCAATTACCCTGAACTGATGTCTGACATTAGCAAATAGACAATCTCCTCTTGTTTCCCACTTGGTGAATCAGCAGTCTCCATGCTAATTGTGTCGACAGATTTTGCTAAAGCAGGGGATGGGGAATTCCTGGTTGACAAATAGGTCCCCAGAGAAATGCAGCTGTCAGTTACAAGAAAGCCTACATGGCACTGCTGAGGCAAAAGCAAGAGGATGAATCCATGCCACTGAAAGTGATATTCATAGGGTCATGACTAGAGTGTGCTAGGATGACTTGCACAGGTTACTGGGGCAGAATGAAACCAATAGGCGTGATCCACCATAGACCCTAGAAAGAAAACTACAGCAATGCATCATTTAAAAGCACAGCAGTGCAGACAGGAGGAGCACTGGCTGACTTTTTTTTTGTTGCTGTATTGTTCCTATCTAACATCTATACCTCCAACACCCTATTAGCCTCCAGCTCCCCAGTTACCCCAAACCATTCATTCCTCTGCCCAAATGTCCCAGAGAAAAATATTGTTTCTAAAACTAGCTTCCTTTCTTCAAGATTTCTTTTACGAACATTTCAGAATAAGGTCTTTTTTTTTAAAAAATTATTTTCTTGTTTGTCTTTCTTTGGAAAAAAGACCATTACTTCCACTCCCCTACCCCTCCCCCCCCTACAAGCATGACAATCATTGGTGCATATCCTGAATCAGGATCACCTGAAGAATTTGAGGTTTTAGTCTTGAGAAAAGGAAATCTGAAACTGTGGCACTTTTCAATGTGGGATGAAAGAGACAGAAACAAAGACTACCCTTAAGAAGTGTTGCAGAAAAAGTGCCTTTTAAAAGGAGTATGAGAGAGAATAAAAGTCAGGGACTTGAGGATGGGATAGAAGTGGATGGGGGATGAGCCAAGCTTGTTTCATCCTGCACTAGAAACTGCAGCACTGAAGGTACAAAATGCCTCTCTAAACTCAGAAATCTCCATTATTTCCCCATTTCTGTTGCAGCTTTGCTCAGTGCAGCACTTTACTCAGGAAAATGAATGCCACCATGAGCTGGGGAGAGCATCCCCAGCAGGAGCCGAGTCTGTACAGCCCTATGACCAGGACATGGCAGGACAAGGCAGAGTGAAACAAAATGAATTGCACCAATATTGCTATTATCACATTAGCACAGGCTCCAAATCCTTTTCAATTACAAGCCCAGCCTGGGATCAGCCTTCTCAAACAATTCATGGAAAAGCAGGCAATATACTTCTCCCTAGCTGTCAAATCGCCCTCTTTTCTCAAGCAAAAGGCAATTTTTGCTTTCAAAGAAGTGAAAAAGAAATTTCACGGGAAGCTGGCATTTCTGTTTAAATAATGAAATGTACATCAATCCAATTTTACTCATCAAGAACAGAGGAGCTTTAAGAGTGCCCTGAATTTTCAGTCTTCAGGTGGCCACTGATGCCCAAATTAGCTCTGTTTCACAGCTGTTATTAGTAGTGCTTTGTGCCTGCTTCACAACTAACAAAACAGTTTTATATTAACACAGGGACCTAAATAGATTTGTCCATTAAATGCTAGTACATTAGACCCAAGGTGTCCCTTACAAGTACCCCAGTGGAGTTTTCTAAACAATCTTGGCTAGAGCAACCTTGGGAGGCAAGTTTGCTGAGAATCATCGCTTTTAATAATAATCCTTCCAAGACTGAATAAAGGTTCTAATGCACAGTAGTTCTGGCTAAAGCTATGCCATCCTAGAAGGAAGATGGAAAAAATAAACTGATAGAAGTAACATAAAGGAAAAAAAAAATCCCAGCACAGAATTACATGGTCAAATTTTAGATTCAAAATACATTACATTAAATAGTTTAATTGTTATTATTTTTTTTCCTCCTGCTTGGATAATGATTTGGCAAGAGAAAGGTGAATTCTTGACAGATCAACATACGATTTTTCTCTCAAGAGGCCTAAAGACTTGTTAATATCTTGGTGGGTTTGGCAAAGCAGTGAGATTCATATTGTTGCAAAGTATAAATAAATAAAGAAATTATTAATTTCTTTAGTAAAGTGTTAAATTTCAGGGTACTTTACCTAGCGGTAACATTTTTACTTTGTTTTTTATTATTATTTTTTATTTTCAGCAAGCCTACCTTGTCCAAGGAAAGAAATCTGAATGGAATTAAGGATGTATGAACACAGGTAGCAAAATTAATAGAGACAAGGAAAGGAACAGGGAGTTAACAAAGTTCAAATAGTTTACACTGTCCAGGAACACTGGCAGAAAATATTCTGTGCAATGTATATTTATTTTTATTGTGTTAGATCTCTATCCTGATCGATGCCATTTTTCACCACCTTGGTTGTGCCAATGATCCATAACAGAATAAAAATATTCTCTAGAAAGTCATACTAGATCAATACCTTCTTGAAAGAGAAGTAGTGCACAAACATAGCCAGCTTGAATGCAAACACCCACATATATAATTTTTGTTCACAACTCTTTTCTGAAAAGCATTTACCAAACAGGAGGTTTGCACAGAATACTGAACAAGGGGACCATGTTGTGAACACCTGTGCCTCATCCTTTCCTAGGCATTTTTGAGAGAGGGACTACCAGGAAGGTGAATCCAGGCTTCCTACATCCCATGCCAGAGCTAGGCTAGAGAGGATAAAGATATCACATTGTATAATGCATTGAAGAGCAGACTGATGCTTTCAGCAAGTATTTCTCAGAAATCTAAGACCCAATAAATGAGTTTTAGTTTACTGAAGATGCCATGAGGATTATGCCAAGGAAGGGACAAGTGGGAAAGTTCTTCTTTTAATCCTGCTTTCTTTTTTTCCCTTCTTTCTCTTTTTGCTTGCTCAGTGCTATTCATAAAGTATTACCACCCAGGGATAAAATGAAAGAGGTCCAAATGTGATGATAGTTTCTGTATCACTACCTGAGCCTAGAAGAGGCCAAGGGGGAATGTATGATGGCTGCTCTGAAGGTAATGTCATCTAATTCATGCTAACATCAGAAATGGATGCTGGTGGCATGGCGGTACAGGCTGAAACTTCCCAACAACATCCTGTTGCATTTTGTTGACGTGCAACAGATGGCAGCAGGGGCATGGTATGACAAAATGGTGTCTGACATGGAAGTGTGTACGAAGCAAAGCTGTGCCATTAAATTCCTGCATGTGGAAAAAATATCACTCATTGACATTCAGTGATGCTTGTGGAACATTTATGGAGACCAAACAGTGCATGTGAGCACAGTGAGGTAGTGAGTGGTGCATTTCAGTAGTGGTGGCAGCAACAGTGAGTCTCTTCTTCTGGTGCAGATGTTTACAAGCACTGCATGCATCTCTTGTTTATCTCTGGTGAAAATACAGAGCTAGTGGTGCCAACTGTGTTGAAAACTAGTGTTTTGCGGAGAATTTGTTCTCTCAAACAGTGTTATTGTGTTCTTCATATCTGTTGAAATTTCCATGGAAATAAATAGGAGGAATTACTTTTGGAGCGACTTACAAACCTCTTACCAAGCTTAATATTTTCAAGGAATAATAGCCATTAAAAACCCACAGAGCTGCTGGGACAAACATTCTCCTTTCATTAAGAATCAGTCAGTGCATCTCCACTTTGGGAAAAATCAGTCTCCAAGCCTCAGCCACGAGTCTTTCAGAGAAGGGGGCTTGTGCTCTGCTTTTCTGGTTCCCTCCTTTGGCCTCAATGCAGCAGACCAGGATGCTAATTGGAAAAGTAAGGCTAATTGGAACCAGAAAGGCAAAAGAAAGTGTGGGGGGAGCACAGGAAGAGAGAAAAATATGTTAAAAAATAAAAATTAAAAAAAAATTCAAGCACATAAAGAACTGCCTTACTGTTCCTAGGTAGGATCACGTAACAGTGGTGCAACAGCCCAGAGGCTACAAGGGGAAAAAAAAAAAAGCTACAGTGTATAGCAATGAAAATATCAAACCCTTTGTGTACCATCAAAATAGAAATCAAGAAATAAAGTTAAGATGCTAAACATGTTTGAGGAGCAGTGAAGCATGCGGCATGTATTTGACTTCCACCTTCTGGGGAGTGCAAGGAGGCATGACTGAGATCTATTAAGTCTAGGGATGGACGAATGCTCCGCAGGTGAGTACAGGACACAGGCCCTGAAGTTCAGACTCAGCCAGATTTTGAAGTGGCATCCCACCAGGCAAACATGCTGCTTCCCTTCCCTGTAGAGGGAGATACCCTTCATCTCTCAGGAGAAGGTGTCATAACCTTTCTCATCGAGGACTCAGAAATGCTACATGAGCTCATCTTTCAGCTGGATGCTTTTGTCTCCCTCACCCTGAGACCAGTCTAGGTTTCACCCATCACAGCAGGGAAATGCCATTGTATGCAAGCAAATCACAGAATACCTGAAGTTTCTAAGAAACCTCACCAGTGCGACACCCCAATTCTTCAGAACCTCAGGTGCAGTGATGTTTATCACAGCCTGCCAATGGGGAGGTGCAATCAACAAGGCTTAGAGATACTGAAACTCAGGATTTCCTTCCTACAAATGAAGAGCTTTTTTGTCCTTAACTTCTCTGGTAAGAACTCACTGCATCTCTCCATATCCTAATGTGCATATGCAAAACAAGAACTTACGGGAATGAAGGTGCCTGAAATACTTTGATTTCAACAACCCAGAGGTGACTGCTTCCTTCAGAAACAGAAATTTTTGAGGCCCACATTTTTGTTCCAAGAAACTCATTTTTAAGGCTGTTCAGACACAGGAATACTTAACATTATCAAGCATATCCAAAGCCTGCAGGAACATATTTGAATATCTCAACAAACAGGAAGGTCAGACATTTTACTTCATATTTTTCCCCAAAAAACTTATTTTCACTTAATCAGAGACCTGAACATTTGTAACACAAATACAAGACACCAAAAAATCTCCCAAACCAACACAAACCCTCAATATAGTTGACATTTTTCCCCTCCTCTCAAGCTAATCTTTTTTTATCAACTGAAAAAATTACCTCATTAATTGGCCTCAAGGAGGCCATTCACAAGACAATTAACTACTGGGTGTGGGGAAAAAAAGAGGAGAAAGGTAAAGTGAACTGTATTGAGAACTCAGGCACTGTTTTGCATCACAGCCAGCTGTGGGATGCATTCATTTTCAGCAGTTCTGTGTCATTCACCCTTCCCCAGCCTACTTGCCCAAAGAATTCCTGTTTTCTACAGGATTTTGATTTCATTCCCTTTGCTTCCTCACTGGGGTCACACTAAGTGTATTAGTATCTTAAGGGCAAAAAGATGAAAATAAATAAATAAGAGCAGGCAAGGACAATTGCAGAGCATCTAGTGTTAATGTCACCATAGAAAGGGTCTGTCAGCATTTCCATTAGGAACTCCTATTTTCAAAGGTTTATAACTTGGCCATAAAAATTCCCTCTGAACAGTGGCTGGAAACTTGGCAAACAATATCTCTCATCCTCAGCTGATATTTTTTATTTCCTGGTCACCCCCCACCTTCATCCTCAGTCTTTTTTTTCTCTTTTCCTTTCCTTTTTCTCCTCTTCCTAGATGGTAAGTTTGGTTGGCTTAACTACAGGAGCTTGAGACAGCACCTTGACACACTGTCACATCATCTCCGCCTGCCTTTTGCTGTTCCTGCTCCTCCTGCACCTCCTAGAGCCATTTGCTGTGCTTATATGTCCTGCAGTCCTTCAAGGCATTTGCCTTGCTTGCAGTCATTTTGAGTTTCTAGAATTTTTAAGGACAGAACTCTATTTTGGGCTGACTGCAAGCAGTATGCATTGATATGCCAAAGCTCCACTTCTTCAAAGAGAAATAAAGCCATCAACATGAGAGAGAGATGTTGCAGCTGGCCCTTTTTGGCCTGTGAAGTCCAGTCAAAAATTTCAGGTTAGTTCAGATAGGAATAATAAACGTCTTATCTCCTGGTCTGTGTTGGTTTTGACCCACCAACTCCCTTCTCCTGTCATAGGAAGGGCTCATCAACACAGGATGTTTAAGTGAAAATGACAGCAGCCATCTTGGCTGACACTTGAGACATAACTGGAGACTCTAAGCACGATGCTGTGCAACTGGAATTCAATTGCCAGGGCGGGCGGACCAGGCATGGAGAGGGAACGCATAACATATGCTGAACAGCGGGAAGGCAGCTCTGTAGGTGTAAGGAGTGACTTGAATTAAATGCAGCCTGCCCTGGTACAAGTCACTCCTGCAACAGCAACTCCAAACACAGGACTGGGAGGGGAAGGAAAGGAGAAAGGCAAAACATTGTCATTGGAAAAGGAGATTTAAAAAGAAATCCCACTAAAGATAGGTTTTAAGGCATAGCTAAGTAAGCAAAAATTGTGAAAGCAGAGTAAGGAGAAAGAAAAGCAAGACAGGGAAGGCAGAGAGTTCAGGTTCAGAAACATTCCTGTGTTTGAGATGCTTGCCTGAACCTCCTGAATCAGCAGAAAGGAGCTGATGATGTGGAAGCAGAGGCCTCTACACTGAAATTTTCAATCCCAGTTTGTGTTGGTAAGAGCATAAACTCACATGCAAAATAAAACTAAAATAAATTTAATGAGGAAAGAAAAAAGGCAAAAGGTTCAATCTGAATTTCTGGCTTTGGAGAGAGGAGAGGTTTATGTTCATGCATGCACAGAGGGGGCTGAATCTTTCTGAGGCTTTCTCCCCACTGTATGTCACAGTATAAATCATGTTGGTCAGTATAAGGCAATGAGACTGAAAATAGCCATGATGTGTACTATGAATTGCCTGAAATATCCAGCATGCTCTTTCTATTTTTATGTTAATCTAAACAAAACAAACAATTATATTAGAAAGGCATAAGAAAATCACATCAGTACGGAAGTAGACTCTTTATATCATGATCTAATTTTTCAGACTCTGCACACAGAATTATCTTTAGAGTGAGACATCTCCCTCTGCTTTCTCTTTTGCATATACTAAATTGCCTAAGAAGAAATTTAGGACAGTGTTTCTCTCTAAGAGCTTTATATTTCTGTGTCAGTTAAACATGAGAAGAGAGTTTAGATGCACACAGTTCAAACTGAATTCAAGCTCCATCAAAATTCAGATTTAGAGGGTTTTTTATCCGAATTCCATACAGCCATGATTTGTCGGTGATGTAAGATGTAAGCCTTGCTCAAAGGCTTAGGTTTTATTCAGTAGAACACGCAAACTCATATTACAAACTCATGTCTCAATTACCCCATGAGCCACTAGGAAAAAAACAAAAAAAAGGAAAAAAACACAACCCACAGTAACATCTATCCTTTGGAAGAAACACTACAAAAACTGGTACTTTAAACAAAATAAAGATCAGCATCAAATTAGACATGAAGACAAATTTAGTTAAAAATCATACCCTTACATTTCTCTGAAAGTAAACTCAGCAAATGCTTGTTTTCCTCTCACAGAGTAGTGATGTCCCCTAGCAGCAAAAGAAAGGGCAAACAAATAAAATGTTGGGAGAGATCTGGAGCTGCAAGGATGCTTGCAGAAAAAGGAAGGAACACAGTAATTAGGAGAAGGACTTACGGAAATAGTTACACCATCCCATAGAGTAAGAGATCAAGTAGAAAGGAGGCGAACCAGGAGAGACTTTGTTTTTGATGTTTTTAATTGATGCAATGCATGGTTGATGCCTGAAGATTTGCTACCAGTTTTGTTATTCTAATTAGTGAAGTGTACAGACAGGCAAACCAACATCAAAACCCTGATCCATCACAGCAGACCTCAGGCAGCTTCAGCAGCAACTGAGGAGATGCGTAAAGCATCGTGACACCAAACACCTACACACCGAACAAAAAGAGATTTATGGGCTAGCATGCAAGACTGGCAGGGAGACTGTCCCTCACTGTGGGACAGAGAAACCTCTGGCGTGCTATAACTCAGCAGTAGAACTAAGATTGAGCATTAAAAGCCCAGACACAGAGCTACTAGCTTAAGCCCGCACTTAGACTTTTTTTTTCTCTCCACAGAGGTTCATGAATATGTTTGATATGTAGATGTAGATTTATATCAGTTAAGATAGGCTAAGTAAAGTTGCTGGATAAGAGAGGCTAAGGAGAAGTATGGTTAGGGATTAGAGTACGATGATAAATGATAATACGCTTTTGTAATTAAAGCAGATCTTATGCTAAAAAGGACTGCGGTCTGTTTGACTGGTAGATAGGTTTTTGGGTCTATTTACAGTCCAACAGCACTTTTACATAGCTGAGTCTCCCAGCCCCAGTAGATCATTTAACTGTGTCATGAGCATGATTTTCCATTTTCTTACTGACTCTTCCGTCTTTAGGGCAAATCTCACCTTCTGAAGAACTAGGTTTTTCTTTGTGAAGTTGGGTTTGGAAAATGTGACCTAATTATGTAAACATTTTACCTCCTTACCCATCACTTTCCTCCTTTTCCCTACAAAAACTGACAGTGAAACACCTTCCTGACACATTACCACTGGTGGGGCAGGAGAAGGGTGGTACTAAAATGAGCACTACAAAAAGAGCAATGGGGCTGGGATTTCCTTGGGCCTTACAGTTATTAAAATGGCTGCCCAGCTATTTAAAATAAATAAATAAATAAATAAATAAATTTATATATATATAAATAAAATAAAAAATCAGTGAGGAATTTAAGTGCATCGTATATGTAAGTATACATATATAGATAAAATATATGTATTAGAACAAAATAAACTTGGATACAGCTGGGTATATCACAGTCCCAAGTAAATGACTTGAAAAACCATAGATATTGAAAAAGCTAACCTCAGTGTCACATAATCCCAATTATTGGCTTATTATTTCTTCTGCTTTCATTTATAGATGGATTTACAACTTTAATAAAGCATATACTCATTTTGAATTAGTAACTGGGACTATCCATATGTTGCAGCTGGACTTGAAAACCATATTTTTTATTTAGTAGTTTGACAAATTGATTTAAAAAAAAAAAGAAAAAAAAAACAAAACACCGTTTTCATAACCAGTTTTTTTTTTTTTTTTTTTTTTTTTTTTTTTTTTTTT
>JAOWBP010002416.1:0-26461 GCA_028571105.1 Tragopan temminckii
CTCCCTCCCCACCCCCCCTCACCTCTCCCGTGAGTTCCAGGGCCTCAAACCGATTGCGCAGAGGCGCCTGGGGAGCTGAGGATGGTTGGGATGGGGGGTGCCCACTTCACCAAGCTGGTACCCGTTTCCACTCCTCCTCCTTTCTCAAATTGTTACTAGGGGGAAGAGAGGACAAGGGGCTCACTGCAGCACTGTCAGCCTGCCGTTCTCCTCTCCCACCTGCCATTTCCCCTCTCCCACCTGTTTACGAGGCAGCGGGGGGTGACATGCTCCATGTAGTGCCTCAGCTGTGTGCCAAGGTCTTGGGGCTGATAGGGACTGGCACCACCAATCAGTCTCCTTCTCACACTCTTTTATGGTCCTCAGTCTCTCTACCTCCTCCTTCAAGTCAACCACAATGCTGAGTAAGTCATGTAGTTGGTCACATCTTATACAACTACCACCTCCATCACCCAGCACTGCAAAGGCCAGGCTCTGGCACTCGTGACAGCCAGTGACCTGTGTACTAGCATCTTGTGCTGGGGCCTCAGTCTGAGTCTCCACACTTGTCTTAGCATCAGCTATCAGCTATTTCATTCTGTCATGTCTTAGTGTTTGTTTTAATATCTCTATCAGGGCAAGAAACTTTTCAAGCAGTGTTGTTGGTCTACCCAGTAGTCGTCTGTTGAGATCATCTAGGAATTTTGCAATAAGTTGGAGCATCTCAGTTTTCAGTTTCTTAAAAGCACTGAGTATTTTTACAACAGTGTTTCAATTGTCTGCTTTTTGGTAACATAAATTTGGAAGCTAGCATGTGGCCTTAAGTATATGAGGAACCAGAAAAAAATACCTCTTTATGCATTCTTCTGCTTGACCTGTGGCAAAATTGACTGAAAACAACTCCAACAAAAGTAGACATATTATAAGGCTATATTTAATTGTTTATTGGAGGTGTGTATCTGCAATGCAAAATAGGTAAGCAAAGTTTTTCAAAAAGAAATGGCTGATATGGAGAGGTAACCTGCAGTTATAAAAAAAGTCTGATTATAGTGTTAGACTAAACAGGATTCTTAAAAACCTGCCTGTACTTCCTACATATGTACCTTCAATAACTCTAGTCCTATTTGAATTGTTTCATGGCACCTTGGATGATGCAGATGTTGAACTGCTTTCCATATATGGGTCTTGACAGTACCACCGAACTTCATTTTCCCATGCATTGCAATTGTACAGTGAAATATCTTATTCAGGATAGATACCTTATGCGAAATGATCCTGGCTATTTGAAAAGATATGAATGACATATCCTTTCTGCAGAGCCCCTACAAGGAGGTAACTGCAATTGCCGCAAAAAAGAATATGTACATTAAAATCATACTCTGAAATGACTTTGGGAAAAACAGAACCCAGCATGATCCCAGGCAACAGCATGATCCCTCTAATCTGCCAACTGATGCCCCACGACTTGTTCTGTGATTTATTCACCAACACAAACCAGCCACCTTGAGCACACTGAATGTTCCTGCCACGCAAAATGCAAATCTGAAAATGGGCTCTTTGCAAGATATTAACCCGGAACTGAAACATTTACTTAAACTGGAGATGTGGTAGACTACAATATCAGCAACATATGTTGCATGGTATATGAATAAATCAAACCCCATCCACTGCTAATGAAAGGCTTTTTGATACTCTTAACACTATATTATTTTTTATTAAAAAGCTTATTGGAGAGACAAATGTAAACTATTGCTAGGTGCACTCACTTTAGACAGTTGTGTGCTGAGTCTAATTTGAAATGGATAAGAGCTAGCATATTTAACTTCCTGCATACTCAGGGCAACAATGTTCACATTTTTAAAAAGTAATTTCAAGTCAGTCCTTCAAAGTGCTTGAGTCAGCAGCACAGGAGTGTTTGGAAAGATGATCATGCAAATGGAACTGCAAGTGATTTAATATGCTCACCATAGCAGGCAGATTGCTTGATCCATGGCATACTTAGAATGATGGAACAAACTGTGTGCATGAGTGGCATATTTGAAGTTGTTATTCTTAGTAAATAATGTTTAATATGGGTTTATCAAAACTTAACAGGAAATGTGATTAACAGCAAAATTATGGAAACAAGTATGTGAGAGGTTTTATCTGGATGTAATTGCAGAAACGACAGAAAGCAAGCTGAAAGGGCTGCATCATAACTGTTTTCAAATTCCTTGTGCAACACTGTATGAAAATGGTGATTTCTTGTGAGTATTCCTAAGACTGCAGTTGAGCAATAGGAGATGAATAACATGTAGAGACACTCATTACATGAAGGAAAGTCTTCAGCTGGGGAAAGAAATAAAACACCAAGATCATAATCAAAGAGGACAAACAAGTACGAGGATTGTATCTGTGGTAATGGAAGATGTGGGAATTGGTACCAGAAAAAGATGCTTCCACATGTCAAACACCTTGAGGTGAAAGTGATTTTTTTTCTTTACTGAAAGTTTATTGCTGCAGATTATTTGTTCCAATCATTTTCTTGCACAGTGACCTGGATTAGGTTATCCAAAACCTCCTCAAGCAGAGTTATAGAATGGGCCTTGTCCCACTTTCTTTGCATCCTCCCTTCATTTATTTATATACATTAATGAGATCCCTGCTGAGCCTCCTGTTCTCTAGGCTGAGCAGTCCCAGCTCTCTCAGTCTTTTCTCATAGGAGATGTGCTCCAGTCCCTTCATCATCTTGGTGGCCCCTCACTGAACTCACTCCAGTATCTCCAGCTCTCTTGAACAGGGTGACCCTGAACTGGACACAGATCTCCAGGTGCAGTCTTACCAGTGCTGAGAAGAGGGGAAGGATCACCTCTCTTGACCTGCTGGTAGTACTTTGCACAGTGCAGCTAAGAATACCACTGGTCTTCTCAGTGACAAGGGCACATTGTTTGCTCATGTTCACCTTATCATCCTCCCGTAGTCCTAGGCTCTTTTCTGCAGAGCTGCTTTCCAGCTAGGTGGCTCCCAGCATGTCCTGGTACTTGAGATTGTTCCTTCCTGCATACAGAACTCTGCACTTCTCCTTGTTGAGCCTTAGAAGGGTCTTGTCAGCCCACTTCTCTGACCTGTCCAGGTCCCTCTGAATGGCTGCACTGCCTTCTGGTGAATCAGTAACTCTCTCCAGTTTTGTGTCATCCACCAGTTTTCCAAACACCCTGTAAATCTGAACTCCATTCTAATAAAAATACAAGGCAGAAATTATCACTTGAAGAGGAAAATTTACATATGATACACAAACATATTATAATAATTTAAACTATCTGAAATGAAATGTAGAAGAGATGGCTTAAAATTTTAAGAGAGGCTGAGGTTTATCAGATCAACATCTTTTACACAAAGGGTGTAAAAGCTGACAACTAGAAAAAAGTTTAAGATAGAAGTCAAGATAACTTTCAATAAGAAGTCTTTGGGTACCTCAGGAAATAAGCATTGGGCAACAGCTAATCATTTTTTCGGAGTGATCTGTGTGCTGTCAACATATGATGTCATCCTTCCATAGCACTTCACTTTTCCACTACTTGCATGTATGCTATAGAAGTGGGTCAGCGTGCATCCTGCACGGCACACAGCTCTCACCAGTCATTTCTTCATTTTTTGCAGGACTTGCTCAACTCATCTCTTAGGCTGCAGCAGTTAGTGAGGACACAGGTATATGTACCCTCGTTTGAAATCTGTCCACACAAAGCTAACACTGGTGGTGGTAGCCCTTCTTGGTTTCCTGGCAACAGCTCTGCTTATGAGGCTTAACAATGCAGAAGACATAGAAAATGAGATTCTGGGAGACTGGGAGTGTGGAGCCTTGTGAGACAAGTCTGACACAGGAGTAAGAGCTGAGATTTAGATTACAGTCTAGTTACTATAGTGATGAAGGGGAGTGTATATTGAATCTGACAGTATCCTTTTCAGCACTTGACATAATACATATCCTTTTTAAAATAACTATGTGATTTACAACAGCAAAAAAATAAAAGGCAAGTCTGTAAAATGTGTGTACTGCTTTCTGTATATGCATATTTTCAGCTTGCAAAGTAATGATAAGAAAAAACACTGCAAATATATATATATTTATAAATCAAGCCTAATAACATAAAAACCCTACCCACAGGTTTAGATTGGTTTTTTTTTACATCAGTGAAGTAGTGACACACTAATTCTTGCATGTAGGTTCTTTGGTTATGTAGCAATATGTGGAATGCTGTCTAATCAGGAAAAATACTCCTATTTTTGAAATCATCTCTCTGTTTCTCTTTTTGTAAACACCTCCTATTAGCCTCCTATGTGACCCAGCTCCCACAGAGTGCATAAGAAACCGCAGTACCAATTATTTGCATTGCTGCTGAGACTGGCTTCAGGGCAGATAAGACTGCACTGGGCAAGGGATCTGAAACAAAAAGGTTGACAAAAAAAGCTCTTTTTAGGGTTTTTTGAAGGCAGCAAAATTGCTGTACTGGGGGGCTGGCAATTTGTGGGTAGGCTACTGAGCTAGCAGGGGTGGAGTCAGCACTACCCACTCTTGACCTTGACCAGGCTGTCAGGCTAGCATCCTTGGGAAGGGCAGGAGCTACCTACCCACTGAGAATAGGGAGATGAAATCAGTGCATGTGCATGGCCTGCACTGCCCATACCGCACTCCAGCAGCGGGTGTGAAAGGTAGGTCAAGCAGCAGGATGTGTAAGTGCTGTTCCTCTTTGCTCAGGAGATCAGTTCTCCTATTGGCAGTCTCTGAGACCACAGGTATAAACATGATCTCCATCTGACAGCAGGCTGTGGTAACCCAAGGCCTGCCCAGAAATGTGGTTGTTCAGGACTCTGGCTGCAGGGAGTGCCTGAGCCTGTTGCTGACAGGGGAGGGCAGCAGGGATTCCACCTGTGTGAGCTGTAAGCAGGTGGATGAGCTGCTCAGTATGGTGGTGGAGCTCAAGGAGGAGGTGGAGCGATTAAGGGCCATCAAGGAGTGTGAGTAGGTGGAGTAACTCTCTGTAAGAAAGACACTGGGATGACACCCCCCTAAACACTGGTGGACCCTCTCCCTGCTATACTCAAGCGGAGAGAGCCAATTTGAGAGAAGAGTGAAAACATTCTAGCTCAGCAACACAGGCAACCCCCATCCTGACCAGGTGCCTCTGTGCAGTAAGTTTGAGGCCCTAGAACCTGAAGGAGAAATAAGCAAGGATGAGGTGGGAGATCTACCAGCAAAGCTGTCTAGGGTGAGGTGGTCAATTCCACGCCTCAAGACTACCTCTGCCAGGAAGGAAAGATGGGTGATTGTTGTAGTTGACTCCCTGCTGAGAGGAATGGAGGGTTCTATATGTTGGCCTGACCCTGCTGTGCTGCCTCCCTGGGGCCTGCATCAGGGATGTTTCTAGGAAACTCCCTAGTCTGATCTGCCCTTCTGATTATTATCCTTTATTGATAGTTCAGGAGGCAGCGATGAAGCTGCTGAAAGAAGCCTGAGGATTATTGAAAATTATTTCAGGGGACTGGGGTGTTTAGTTCATGGAGTAGGTGTACAGGTCATATTTTCCTGTATTTCTTCAGTGTCAGGGAAGAGCACTGAGAGAAGCATAAAAACCCACCTTATAAACACATGGCTGAGAGGCTGGTGCAAATGCAAGAATTTTGCATTCCTTGATCATGGGACAGTTTACTCAGCACCTGGTCTGAGGCCTTCTGATGGGTCTCACCTGTCTCAAAGGGGGAAACAGATCCTTGCCCAGGAGCTGGCAGGGCTTGTAGAGAGGGCTTTAAACTAGACATGAAGGGGGAAGGGAATAAAACTCAGGCCTGCTAGAGATGTGCCTAGGGGAGTGATAATGGGTTTAGGGGTGAGGCAAGGAGCTCAACTGAAGTGCAGGCAGCATGAGCAACAGGCAGGAGGAGCTGGAAGCCATTGTACAACAGACAAACAGAAGGTGATTTAGTTACCATTACAGAAACACAGTGGGATTGCTCCCATGACTGGAGTGCTGCAGTGGATGGCTACAAGCCCATCAGAAAGGATGGGCAATGAAGGTGGGATGGTGGTGTGGCCCTCTGTGTTAGAGAGTGTTTGATGTTACTGAGTATGTGGGCAGGGATGATAAGGTTGAATCTCTATGGGTAAGGGTCAGGGGAAGGGCTGACAAGGCAGACATCCTTGTGGGTGTCTGTCGAAGACGGCCTAACTGGGATGAAGAGACAGATGAAGTGTTCTATGAGCAGCTGGCAGAAGTTGCGTTATAGCCAGCCCTCATCCTCATGGGGGACTTCAACTTCCCTGATATATGCTGGGAATACAACACGGCACAGAAGAAGCAGTCTGGGAGGTTTCTAGAGTTTATGGAATATAATTTTCTTCTGCAGCTGGTGAGAGACCCTACGAGGGGAGGTGCACTGCTAGACCTGTGGGAGTAACCAAGGGAGGTGGGAGGTCCTTCGAGGAGTGGTCGGGAAGGTGCATAGAGTCACGGGTTCCCGGGTCGGTCGGGTGTCACGGTGTAAATACGCCAACTACACAGCAATAAATTGACACTTGAGCTATACTCTAGGCGTGCGTCTCCTGTATCCCTGTGCCTGGATGGGTGCAGACAAAGGGGCACGTTAGAGAGTTGATGGCCAGGCTGGGTTAGCGAGGAGGTCAGCAATAAGATCTGCTGTTTACAAACAGAGAAGGTCTGGTGGGAGATGTGGAGGTTAGGGGCTGTCTTGGACAGAGTGATCATGAAATGGTAAAGTTCTCTATTTTCGGTGGAGCCAGAAGAGCGGACATCAAAACTGCTACCTTGGACTTTGGAGGGCAGACTTCGAATTGTTCAGGAGACTAGTAGGTTAAAGACCGGAGACTTGCCAGTGTGATTTGCATCTACAAGAATGGTCATAAGGCCTGTCAGCCTGACCTCTGTGCCAGGGAAGGTTATGGAGCAGATTGTCTTGAGGAAGATCATGTGGCATGTGTGGGACAACCAGGGGATCAGGCCTAGACAGCATGGGTTCACGAAGGGCAAGTCCTGTTTGACCAACCCAATCTCCTTCTATGATCTAGTGATCCATCTGGTAGACAAGGAAAAGGCTGTTGATGTAGTCTACCCAGACTTCAGAAAAGTCTTTGTGTCTCCCACAGTATTCTCCTGCAGAAGTTGGCAGTCTGTGGCTTGGACAGGTGCACTCTTGGCTGGGTAAGGAGGTGGCTGGAGGGCTGGGCCCAGAGAATGGTGGTGAATGGAGTTAAATCCAGCTGGCAACTTGTCACGAGCGGTGTTACCCAGTGGTCAGTACTGGGGTCTGTCCTCTTCAATATCTTTATTGATGACCTGGATGAGGGCATTGAGTGCACCCTCAGTAAGTTTGCAGACGATGCCAAGTTGGCAGGAAGTGCTGTTCTGCCTGGGGGTAGGAAGGTCCTACAAAGGGATCTGGACAGGCTGGATAGCTGGGCTGAAGCCAGTAAGATGAGTTTCAACAAGGTCAAATGCGGGGTCCTACACTTGGGCCGCAACAGCCCCAGGCAACACTACAGGCTTGGGGCAGAGTGGCTGGAAGACTGTGTAGAGGAAACAGACACGGGGTTATTGGTCTATGCTCAACTGAACATAGTCCAGCAGTGTGCCCAGATGGCCAAGAAGGCCAATGGCATCCTGACTTGTATCAGAAATAGTGTTGGCAGCAGGAGCAGGGAAGTAATTGTCCCTCTGTACTCAGCACTGGTGAGGCCACATCTTGAGAACTGTGTTAAGTTTTGGGCCCCTCACTACAAGACAGACATCGAGACCCTGGAGCTTGTCCAGAAAAGGACAACTAAGCTGGTGAGAGATCTGGAGCACAGGCCTTATGAGGAGTGGCTGAGGGAGCTGAGATTAATTAGTCTGGAGAAGAGGAGGCTCAGGAGGAGATCTGATCACTCTCTGTAACTACCTGAAGGGAGGTTGTAGTGAGCTGGGGATTGGCCTCTTCTCCCATGTAACTAGTGATAGGACTAGAGGGAATGGCTTTAAGTTACAGAAGGGCAGATGTTAGGATGTTAGGAAAACACCACTATTCTGAAAGAGTGATCAGGCACTGGAATGGGCTGCCCAGGGTGGTGGTGGAGTCACCGACCTTGGAGGTGTTCAAGGACCATATAGCTGTTGTGTTGAGGGACATGGCTTAGTGAGAACTGTTGGTGATAGGTGGACAGTTGGACAGGATGATCTTGGAGGTCTTTTCCAACCTTGATTCTATGTTTTTGCCTACCTTCATTTCCCAGTTGTGTATCAGTGTCACACTACACATTAAAGTATCTGTCGTCTTAAATTTTTCAGTAGGAAATAAAAACAGAGTAATTGTTTTTGAAGCCTAACTGAGAACAAATAATCTAGATACAAAGTATTTCACTAGTGCAAAGACACGTGTCGTATTGATTAAAATTTCTTCTGTTGAAAATTAGGAAAAGTCTCCCTGATAATTTTCTCTTAGAGGCTTTTAAATGTATTTTTTCTCAGGCCTTTGGTGTACTCTGGTACAATGTGTGCCTTAATATTGTTATTAATTCTTTTCTACTCCAAGATACTATTTCAAAGACAGTTAAATGGTTATAATGCTGTTGTATTTTTTTCAGCTTTCAAAAAATGATTATATCTTTTAACATCCTCTCATCATGACACTGCATGATGAATTCCACGTTCTTCTTTTGAGGAAGATTTACTATGCTTCTATTAAGTTTGAATCTTCACTTCAGAAAAAAGAGTTGTCATTACGTGAAGACTTACCATCCTGCGTGGATCATTAATACATTAAACTTATCTGTCTAGTAGGGTGAATGTGTATGAAGGAAGAGTTGGGAGGAGCTGATGTAGTGTTAGTGCAAAATAGCTACAGGTGACTGTCTGCAGAGAGCTGTCGACTCTATATATGGCTGTATCTCAAAAAAGCCCTATCCTACATGTCAGCAGTTTGGGTCTGTAATGTGTAATCTCATGGATATGCAATCATTTAATCTCTGGGTGACTTTCTGTTATTGCTGGCAGAATGGCAGATACAAGCTATTTACAGTTACCTTGTTCTGGTGCACAGAATTGCTGTAGGACCTGGGCTGAGAAGGCTGACTCATTTTATATAGATTACCTCACAACCTTCTGATGCATCAGGGTTAGTTGTTACTGACCTTAGTGAGATTTGAACTGGCAGTGGAAATGTGAAAAGCTCCATATGCCAGTATTTCTCCCAAGTCATTAGGTGACGTATGGTTTCATTCTGAGAAAAATAATGTTAAGTTGATCTAAAATTACATTTGCTAAGGTTAGAGATGTCTTTTGCCATGCCTTGTGGGAGCTTTTTACAGATATTTCTATCACAGAGGAGAAATCCATAGTGAGGAGACTATACATTCTTTCATTCATTTAGTATTCATATTATTGTTAAATTGAATGATGGGTGGTATCCTAAAGTGACTGGAGCAAGCTTCAGGCATTAGATTTTCTGTTGTTGTTGTTGTTTCTGTGAGGGTATTTTTTTTGTGGAGAGTAAGGGTAAAGAAAGATGTGTACTAATCTGTTCTGTTTTCATTCAGCTACATTAATTGCTTATAAAAATTAAATCTATTAATTTAATTTCTATATTTAGTTGCCATCTCACCCGACTGGAGTTACTGTATAGACTGGTCAGGTGCTACAGCTGGTTACCATTTTTATTTGGGAGGCACAGGAAAGCTCCTATGTCTGTACAACTCTTCAAAATATATCCTGGAAAGTTTTTGGAAATAAGCTATTTACAACTGAACATTGTAACTCTGATTTCATCCAGGCTGTGAATGAAAACAAAATAATTAAATTTTCCTTTCCTGTTTGACTGAGGTCTGATATCTAAACAACAACACAGAGATTACCTTGACCTAATTTGCATTTCACACACTCCAGCAGACTACATTTCCCTCTCTCAACAAATTCTCAGGAAAGCCACTAAAATGTAGCCTTAAAATAGGTGAATTTTTGAATACCAAAAAGGAGGTCTGTGATCATAGAATCCTCAGAGTTGGAAGAGTCCTTTGAAAGTCATCTAGTCCAACTCCCTGCAATTAGCAGGGACACCTACAGCAAGATCAGGTTGTGCAAAGCCTGGTCCAGCCTGGTCTTGCATGTCTCAAAGGGTGGGCCCACCCCTCTGGGCAACCTGTTCCAGTGCCTCACCACTCATACTGTAAAAACCTTCTTCCTTATATCTAGTTCAAATCTTCCCTCTTCTAGTTTGAAACCGTTTCCCTGTCGTATCATCACAGATCCTGCAGAAGGGTCTATCCCCTTGTTTCTTACGGCTGCCCTTCAGATATTGAAAGGTCTCTCAGTTCTCCCTGGAGCCTTTTCTCCTCTGGTCTGAACAGTCCCAGCTCTCTCAACCTGTCCTTATAGGAGAGGTATTCCATCCCTTGAATCACTTTTGTGGCCTTCCGCTGTGTTGATGGTTTATGGACTGGTCCAGCCCGGTTCTGTGACTAGCAGGGCAGAGGGACCAACAGATCTACGTCTCTGGAAAAGGGAAACATGGGACCCTGAATAACTAAAAACACTGGCAATGATCTGAGGAGAAAAAAACTAATTTACTAAATACAGTATTGGAATGCAAGATAACACACTATAATTCAATATAATTAGAATTGAAGCTAATAAATCAAATATAATGAGGGAAAGAGTAACTGAGAACTGAAGGCCTCACCGTATGCTGAGCTGAGACACGCAGTTGGGGTGACCAGCAGGGAGGAGAGCTGAAGGAAGAAAGGGACCTCAGGCGACCTTGCCAGGGGCTTTATCTACTCTCTGAACACAAAGTCCTTTGGGGTATGTGGTTCTTCTTCTCTTCCGGACAGGTGCCTGGAACTGGAGCATTAACTCTTTAACTCCCAGTGCACTACATGATGTTATGATGTGGAATACCAATAACCAAAAATCATAATGCCATGACACTCTGGATGCATGCCAGCAGGTCCACGTCTGCTCTGTACTGAGGACCCCACATCTGGATGCGGTACTTCAGGTGAGGCCTTGAAGACACAGGGTAGTTTTTTTTTAGTTTGTACTGGAATTGTCCACAAGTTTCAGTTGAAAAAAGAAAAAAAAAAGAAGAGTAAGGTGAGCCTAGGCCTGGAGTCACAGAAATATTATCAGAAATGCATCTTGCCAACTGCTGTACTTACCTATACTAGTAAACACTCAAAAAGCTTATGACAGAGGCATTGACTTCACTGAGAATTGTGTTGTAAGTATTCCTATTCTGCTCACATTTTCTTCTTCTTAGTACATGATGAAGGTGCAAATGCAGAAGCAGGGGTTAGGAATCATTATTCCCAGACATGGGTATCCAATGGTTCCACCACAGAAATGTTTCTTCTGATTCCCCTGAACTTTTGTTGTAAATATGTCCCCAGAAGAAAAAAATATGCTTGCTAGGGGACAAAAATTGTATGTGAGAGTATGCCCCAGGAGTAAGCAGGGAATGATTGAAGTTTCAAGAGAAAGCCATAAGAGAAAATGTCTTTTCATAAACCGTGGAGAAGCCTGGAGCATTCTCTGTGGGATATAGGTGGAGAGATAAAACTAAGGAATAAAAAGTGTGCACTGGTAGAATGATGTAAACGAAGAGGAGAAAGAGGAAGTGGTTATGAAGAATGAAAATATATGTCAAACACCTGCTGGAGATACAGTTGACAGGCTGGGAGATGGTTTAGAAAGTGATCCTGCTGCTAACTCAGTACTTGGTGGCTATCGACAGAATCACTTTCCAAATCAGGTGATAAGCAATACAAGTGGAAAAGGTGGTTTTAGACTTTGCAGTAAGTAATTCAGCAATTTGGTAATTCACATATACATGTCCATTTTGCAAACATATTATAAAATATTGCTAAGCCAAATAATTTGAGATAGGAATTTCAGACAACTGAGGATAAGTAAAAGAATTTTGTGGGTAAACAGAATAATTCAGAGGGTTGGAAATATAAGATATTTTATGTATGGAATCCCACACAACATATTTTGCTTCACACTGTTTCTGTGCTGTGTTAGTCTTTTTATTTCTTTTTCTGCACCATGGTATCAGGTATAATTAACTGCAGGTTTGTTTTCTTCTTTCATAGAACCATCTACAAAAACACCTGCTTGATGTGTTTGTGCAGCTCTTCTCAGCAGAACATGAAAAGAGCTGTCAAAAAGCTGTCATGAGCTGGGCAGGGGTCAGTGCTAATTACCAGAAGGACTTGGAAGAGGAATAGTTTGATTCTGAGATCAAGCCTCGGAGGTCTGGGCAGAAAAAAGATTGGCAACACAATTGTTTGTTTTAGTATGAGAGCTTGCAAAGGCATAGAGGGGGAGGCTGCAAGAGTAAAGATGAGGAGATGAAATGAATGTGTTTGAATTTCAACAGCGATGTTCTTTGGGTAGTGACTCTCACAAACTGCTATTTGCAGGGCAGTGGGAAAGAAAAGAGGGCAGATAGTTCGAGGATCAAATTCAAGGTTCAAAACTGGGCATATTTTCACTTGCTTTACATTTTTTGCATTTAATTCAATTTTGAGGGAAAACAAGTGCATTTTCACTTAATGGAGACTAGAAGGCCTGAAGGCATATTTGAGGATGGAGTGAGGAAAAAAGCGTTGAATTTGTTCATGGGAGATAGAGAAGAAAGAGAAGTCAGCATGTGGCTGTACCAAAGCATCTTCCAAACAACAACTGTAGTTGAAGATTTTGTGTCCCTACTTATAGCGGAGGATTGGAACAAGATGATCTTAAAGTTCCTTTCCAACTCAAACCATTCTATGATTCTATGATTGTTGTTATTAGAAAAAAAAAAAACAACAAACAACAAAAAAAACAAAACTGGTTACACTTTCCCAAGACTGAATTCAGACTTAATTTTTAAGTTTTCCATGAGAAGACAGGGTTATTTTATCTCAAGGTATTTTCCTGCTGCAGGGACTATTACCCACATTCAGATTCTAAAATATTTTTCTCATTCTGAAAGCGGTGCCTCTTTCTCTCCTTGTTACAAAGAACACAGCAATACTATTTGGTAGAGAAAAGTTTTCTGCTACAGAACACTGTTTTTTCAACTTAGTCACAACCATTAGCTATGCATTTTGACCAGTGATGAACTAGAGTTCTTCATTTCATAGTGCGACAGCACTGCATGGCTGTTTGGAACTTGGCTTGTCTTTCCCATTGCCGTCATCACTGCTGAAACACACCACCCATTGCCTCACTGTGCTACATCTGCTGTTTGGTATCCATAAAATTCAGCAAGCATCAGTGAATATCAGTGGGTGACATTTTTTTGTCCTGCATGTGGAGGAATTTAGTGACATACCCTTATTTAATAGGTACTTCTGTGTCAGATGTCATTTTGTCAGATTGCCCCTCTGCTGCAATCTGTTACACAACAGCAGAATGTGAAAATAATTGGCAGGAAAGTCCAGCCTCTTCTGCCATGATACTTCCAGCTGCCTAGTCTGTGTAGGCCAACATAATAAGATAGGTTACATTACTTTCAGAATATTGCATATTTATCCGCAGAATGCGAACTAGGATCCGATAGGAAATTAGTTTCAGCAATGGGCAGTAATCTTGTTAATATGACTTTGATTTTAAACAGGTGACTCTTCTAGTAGGTTTGCCCTGATTTTTAAAGCTTTACAATCCAGTATTTACTACTTTCCAGTGTTTTACTCCTTAAATAGGCTCATTCTTAAGTTATACACAAAGCTAAATTTTAACATAATTACAAAACATGAAACATCCATTTAAAAACTTTTAAACTTTATACAGCCAGAACAACGCTTGAGTAATTAATTATTATTTCACACAAATTAACCAACGCCTTTTCATTTGTACTCCTATTACCAGTAGGTGGCACTCTAACAATTTTTGTAAATGCTAGCTGTTTGAGTCTGAAGCAAAAGCAGAGAACGCCAGGCAAATAATGAAGAATTGATTTCTAATTCTTTTATTTTAGACATCACACAAACATTTTATGGATTTATGAATTATATGTTCAGTGCAGTAAACTGGGGGAAATAACCAAGGAGGAGGAGAAGGAAATTTGTGGAGTTGTTAGTTTATAAAGTGCAGTGAAATGCACTATGGTATCCTACAGTCATCTCTTGACAACTACTACAGTTCTTCCCTGGCAAGTTTGGAGTGCCTGACATGAGGCACCTTCTCTATATGGGATGCTCTGGCATTTTATTCAATGACTTAGGGATTCTTCTGGCTCTCAGAAGAGCTGCTGCCTGTAAAAGAAAAAAGGAAAGAATAAAGTAGAAAGAGAGATCAGATCACTTAAGGACAAAAGAAAAAGTATAAAGCTGGATTTACCTAAATTCATTGTGATATTAAGAGATCCTGCGTAGGTCACTGTTCTTGCTTCTGAAGATGAGCTGACTCCAAATGACTCTGAATCCTTTTACTCGTTAACAAAGCTGGGGTGACTCAATGATAGAACTCCACTAAGTTGAAAGTGGCTGAGATTTTCCCTCATGGCATTCATTCTCCATCACTTTGTAGCCATCACCTGTAGTATGAAGAATAGCAAAGTGATAAAAAATATGACAACTTGGTCTGAACATCGGATAAATGTGCTATAGCTGGAACAAAGAAGACTTTATGTGTGCTTCATTTTACATGAAACCAACTTGGTGATTCAGCAAGGGCATTCTGCATGCCTAACCAAGGAAGATCATAGAATTTGACGTACTTGGGCATCAAGAAGATCTTGATCTGCCAACCAGTGGTGTTGTTATACAGCTGGTATTTTATGTGTTTCCCACAGATCTTTATTTTTTTCTTCAGCATAGTTGGTCTTCATAATGAAACTCTGAAGAAGTCAAAAATAATATCTTAGTGAATAGTTTGTGGGTGCTGTTTTAGACATTCAGCCTGTCATTCTGGGTAACAGTTTATCCCTCCCCAAAATAAGCAAGCATGAAGGGAAAATATGTTTCTGAGTTTGTACAGAGAATTATCAGCTGATTGCTCAGTTTCCCAAGAGGTGATTTGGCATGGTTAATGGAAATGGCAATCAGAATTCCTGAAAGGTAAAAATGTTTTCAGCTCAATTTGCTGAAATCTGGCAAACACAAAGTAGAAGTAATGTTGATATGGAAGTTTTGCTGTTGTGTAGATTTTTCTTTTTTTTTTTCCTTCTTCTTTTTTTTTTTTTTTTTTTTTGTGAGTAAAAGGAATGGGATTACGGGACTTGCTCTCACTGCAGATTTACTTGGAACACAGAGTTGTTGTCAATATTAAATATATTATTTTTTATTTTCATGGGATGAGTGAGCATCAATATGTGAAAATGATAAATCAACATGCATTGTTTCATTGAAAATAACTGTTCATAGGCACATAGTAGAGAACTTTTTAGAACATTAAAAGTGTTGTAGAAAGTCAATGCTTTTGACAGCTGCTTTAATTGCTCCTTTGCCATGCCCTTCAAATCATATTTGGTTAAAACACCTCACTGTCATTTTCTGTTGCCTAAATTTGTGTTTATCAGTCTGTCATATCAAGTTAAACAACACTGCAACTGGAGTATGCAATATACTTTATTTTTAGGTTTGTGGAAAAGATTTGTGTTGTGTGTGAGAGCTGTGGAAGAAAGACATCATTATGGAGGAATCCTAATTGTAAATTGAACCACCTCCACCCCCAAATTAGCAATATAAGGTAAGAGAGGTTGGATTTCAAAAGCTGTGGCACTCATCGCTCGGTTCCTGTTTACTTGTCCTTGATTCATCATGCTAGAAAACAAGCATGTTAAAAGGCAGTATAAACCAGATAACTTCCACGAGCAAAGAAGCATAATTCAGCGTTACATGAGCTTGAAAATTTCAGATATTTAGCATGTTACATCCTTGCTCACTGCCTAATTTCAGATATCAAGACCACATACTCAAGCTTATCAGGCAGAGGAATTAATTTCTCATCGTGCCTTCCTAGTAAAGGGTTTAACATCTTAGCTTCTCCTTTTCCTCTTTTGTTGATCTCTACCACTGTGTTCTTAAAATGTCTACGATTTGGCTCTTTGCTTTCACTTGTTTTAATAAATCAGCAAATATGATTGGACTGCATAGACTACTCTCTCACACACACACACACAAAACCCTCACATGAAATTTTAGGAATACTTTTAGGGCTCCCTTAAAAAAGCAATGCCTCATGTGCTTTTGGAGGTTTGTGTTATGTTACAACAAAAGTTTTCTTCAGGAAGCAGGTAAAACTATGTCAGTAAATTACCTGGCAGTTGGGGGAAGAGATGCTCTTAAAAATGTTAATTAAGCATGAACTCTGTTACCTAAGAATGTTAATCTGTCTAACTAGCAAGGCAAAAACTCCCTGAGTTTTGCGAACTGAACTGTGTTGTGTTAAATGTTTTCCCTGTGAGAATTGTTAAGATGCATCTTTTAATGATACTTCTCTTTGGAGACAAAGAAATATTAAGTGTTGTCAGTACCCTGCTTCCTAGTTTCTCTTTTAGCTCTGTTTAAATAACTTTCTGCTTTTATGTATTCCCTTGATGTAAATTTTATTGAAATCTCAGTTTTCTCTAGAGGAAATATAAAGCTAGTTAGAATGACTGCTATTTTTTTGTCTCTCTCCATGAACTGTCACTACTTCCAGAGACAGTGAATTATTGTTTTGCTTATTGTATGGCATCTTTGCTCTACTAGCTCTCTAAGATACTTACGTGCCTTGAAGATGCAAGGTTAATACTGGACTCAGAGAAACTGTCAATGAAGAGGGAATTTAAGCTCTTAATCAGTCCTGCTCTCTGATGAATAAGGCTTACTTTATTGATAAGGCTTTAGTATGAACTCATTGGGTTTTCTCTGCTCTTAGAAGTAGCTGGAATTAGAGCCTTGGAGTTTTGAATACCCCAAGAAGAGTGCTTCCCAGTCAACCCTCAAAGCCAGAACTGTAGCAGGAAAAGGTGAGCCACAAGATTACAGCTCATCCCCCAGTCATAGGAATCATGAAATCTTCCCCTTGGACAAAGCAAAGGGGTTGGCATGCCATGGCTGTATGTTCAAATTACTGCTGTTAAGCTGGAAGCAGGAAACTATATTCTGCAATTATTCCAGGAGAGCTTGCAAAGTATCTGGGCATTCTCTATGCAGCTCTCCAGGCTGAAGACAGAAAAGATGTAGGTGAACCTTCTTAGATGCATCACTAGATGTTGAAGACCATTGAGTCCAAATGACTGTTTTGTACATAAATTTATTACATGCGCAACATTGTGTGTTGTGAGCGCAGCATGTTAATAAACCTGGGAAGTATAACGTTAGGTTATTTGAATGAGAAGATGTGTTGTGTAGCTCCCCACTACAGATTGTCTCCCTGTTTCACTTCGGTGACATTATGTTGTGCTGAGTGCAGTGCTCATTGGACCTCTTGGTGCGTCTGAGTCTGGCCAAGGTTTCACCAGCATAGGGTTTTTGTGGCAGAGCTGGGCATGTGCAGGGCAGGAAGGGAATATGGCCCTTCTGGCAGCACTGAATTGCCGTGCTGGCTCTGCCTTTCTCCATAACATTGCCCTAAAAGTGAGTTCATGGGGATGGAACCAAAGCAAGCCTCTCTGTTAAAAGCAGTCCTAACACCAATTTGCTGCTGGGTTGGGGTAGAAATAGCCTTTTGTCATTGTTTGCAATGTAAATTTTTGCCTATTTTAACTTACAATCAGCAGTGACAACTCTTAAGATTGTATCTCAGACATCAGGATGTTTCCATCTCTTGCAATGAAAGCTGCCAGAGCTTGAAAGGCTGCAGATAGATTGAAAGTAATGTTTTAAGACTGTCTAGGGACTTACGATGCAAAACACGATTGAATCCTGCAGAGCTATAGGAAAAGGCTCAACAGCTTGAAACTCCAGAATAATAGGAACTCAGCATTTTTAATGACTGATCTCTTGATGTTTTTGAAATTATTTTGAGTTTTGGAAGGGTTTTTTTTTCATAAAGTTTGACTGCTAAAGACTGACTACCTCATAATGGCTGTGGGTTTTGTGTTTTTTTTTTTTGTTGTAGTTGTTGTTCTAATCAGGTTAAAAATAAGCATGAGTTTAATGAGAACTCTGCAGTAAATTCTGAGGAATCCTAATGTAGGAAAAAGACCACCTGAGAAAGCAGACTTCAAAGAATGCATTCAGAACTTTCATTTGAAGACTTCTGTTTGCCAAGATAAATGTACAAATGAAGTTTAAAAGATTTTTAATCGTTTTTTTTCAATATTTTTAACTTTTTTTTTTCCTACCTGACTCCTGAGCATCTGTTAGTCTGCTTAGCACTTTGTCCTGATGCTATTACCACCTCTTTATTTCCCATTTCCCCTTTTATGTCTTGCTTATACATTCCTCCTCTTGCCACAGAGGTGTGTGGGAATGATGTGGAGGATTTTGCCTAGTGTACGTTATCTGGGGTTTGTGCTGTGACTGCTCTGCTGCTGCAGTTGGTTGCACCAGGGACCTTATGAGAGCAGCCTGCAGGTTTCTAGCAGCTTCTATCACATGTAGTTTCAGGGTATTTGTATGTACAGATACATATATACAGAAAGTCGTGTTATATCTGGATTCCTGTTCTCAAAGCACCTCGCCACGTTGTCTCTCATAACTCTACCAGGCTGTTGCTGCTACTGCTACTGCTTGAAATGCAGTTTTACTAAGCTGGGGAAGACTGTGACAAGTGGGGTGTAACAAGAGCTCTCTCTCTCTTTTTTTTTTTTTTTTTTTTTTTTTTTTTTTTTTGATGGCAATTAAGATGGCAACTGCCTTGATTGAACACCCTTCCATCATGACCTTGTTGCTCAGATCTGTATGTTTTTTTTCATGGTGAAGATGGTGGAGATCATTTCAATGACACACATACAGATTTGTTGGACACATCATGGATGAAAGGGAAAAACATGTTCCCAACTGAGGGAGCAGCTCAGCTACCCAATGCAATCATGGGCACTTGGATGTCCCTTCTTGCTCCTCTGGCAAAAACCAAACCTGAAAGAGCAAATGAAACAAAACAAAATAAAACGGAAAACCAATGCACCTCCAAACATGGAATACACTATACAAGAACAGTGACAAAATTCTTTTGCTATGGAAGTAGCTTGTTTAAAGATTCCAATAACCTGTGTGCCTGTGGCTGCTGGGGAGATGTGCTGGGTCAGTGTTTTACATTACAAATATGGTCTGCTGTTCTCATGCATTGCTTCTGTGGCTGGCAAACAGCCAGGTGAAATTGTGCAGAACACCAAATATTAAGGTAAAGAGAGACAGAGCAGTGTGTCTGTGATACATTTAGATTGGAGATGGGGAATTAACTGATATGTCCCTGAACATGAAGCTGAAATTGCTGAAGAATTTTAGATATTGTGTCTCTATGTGCTATGCTTTGGATCAGAAAAAAATGTTTTTAACTGTAGTTCCAGCCCTCCATGTGTAAAGCTTTCACTGCTTTTTTTGTACCTCATTAAATGAGCTATGCTTTGTGATGTTGCTAGGAAAACTGTATTTCACACAAGTAAAATTCACATGTTTGTTTAGTTTGGTTTACTTTTTAATTTACCTGCTAATTGAGAGTATTTGAGGCAAGGGATGGCATAACTGACTGCTTTTACTTATGTTTGTTTTTGATGGTGATAAACTAATTTTCAGAGACAAAGCTTTCAAGAGCCATTTTCTTGTTAGAAAATGTATGTGTGCAAGTTAGCTTTGAAACTTAGGGATACAACTTGCAGGGATACATAGTAATTACATGCCAGATCAAAGCAAAATTCAAGTGGCCTGTCACACTGACGAGAATTTAGGCTTGTAAGCCACATTTTTTCCCAATTCGTATTTTGCTCTTATCTCTATATCTTGAAGACTAGAAACAAAAACAAAAACAGAAATAAAGACAAACAAAAAAACCCTTTCTATTCAAGAATTCTGTAACCTAGTTGTGAATTCTTGCTTCCTACATGCTGACAGGAATAGCAGACCTCACTAATGCGTGTTGAAGACTGGCAGCCAGGAGAATTTGCACTTGAATGGGAGCTTCTACAGATGCATGCCAGAAATTCCAGGTAAGAGGGTACCTGAAAGAGAAAGTAGTACTAATGGAACCAGACAGTGTACATGCTGAAATTTACTGTCTTTTGTTGAAAAAAATTGCTCAAATCTAGCAGGTTGTAGAATAGTCCATATTATATTTTTCAAAATTATCTTTCTGGAAGAGATGCTGGCCTCTAAGTCTAGACTTTCTTTTTTCCCCTTGTTGTTTTTAGAGTATGCACTGGCAGGGTCCAAGTGAAACCATAAATACAGTAGCTAATGCAAGTATAGCTATGCTTTTTTTCTGCATCTTTAATATTTGTAGTGATATATTAACTGAGTGCTCTCAAGATCCCCATAATAAAGCTGTAAGATACATCCTTATGTGCATTGAAACCTTCCTCAGAGGTGACTTATGATAAAAAATGTTTTGGATTTGGAAGAGTGTATCCACCCACTAAAGCAATAAAGCATTCCATTAGACACTGGCATTTTGTCAAAATACAATGGAGGGTTACATATGAATTACTTTCATGTATTGCTTCTAATTATCTACAATAGCCAAGTTAACCAAATTGAAATGCAGAAATTCTCTTGACCAAATACATGCTGTGGAGTTGCAGCATGGCTCCAGAGGGGTTTGTTATGTGTAGGAATTACTGAAATTTGCCTGTGTTTTAGGCATAAAACTTTTCAGACATGGCTGCACTCTGTTATCTTGTTGTCAGATTCATTCTACACAATTGTCAGGCTACTTGTACGTGTTACAGAGTTGTCATTAGTTCTGGGAAAAAGCAATTTTTGTCATCGCTGCAGCAGAAATGTGTACATATCATAAATGGAGCCTGAAGGGATCTAGTTCCAGGTTATTAAGTGCTCATTTGAGATAGTGGATAATAACTGCTGTTTCTGATGTTTTAGATTAGGCTGCCCTTACTGCTTGCAGGTCTTATTTTCACTGGATGTTAGTCATACTATTGGAAATATTTATTTAATCAGTAGCAGTGTGTACTATCCGAAAGCTTGTAAGTATTACTGCATTAGTTAATACTTTACCATTAACTAAGCTCTAACACTAGTTCTGCTGCATCAATATCCAGTAATTAATGAGAAAACAAATTTTCAAAAGGTTTCTCTGAAATATCTCTGTCGGTCATGTGGGAATCAAATGTTGTTTCTGCATTAGAATTGGATAATATTTTTTTTATTTCATGATCTCCACTGTAATAGTTCTTTTTGGGAGTCTTTCTACTTGACTTGGGGAAGACCTCTGATAGTTTACATCACTTATCCTCTAGACGAACCTTCCCAGGAACGCACGCTCAGTACATAGGTGTATATATGTATATTTTGTCATACACATTGCAAGAATATCCTGCACGAGATTGATCAAACCAGAGAACAAGTCATGGCATGCCCGAGGAAGCGCCTGAAGAGACATCGGAAGGCCTGGCATCATCCCTCTACTGCCCCCCACGTCCCCCCGGTGCTCTTTGTTTAACGAAGACTTTGAAGAAAATCACCATATCAATACGACAAAGAAGAGCACCGAGACATCTTGGGAACAGCAGGATGGCTACTGACTGACACCAGATAACACACCAATTAACAAACGTAAACTGTGATAAGATGGTGAACCTGGAGTACCCAGCCAATGGGGAAACAGGGCAGGGGGATGAGTAAAGGGAAAAACAGGGTATAAAGACTGTCATGTTGTGTCCATAGGTGCGCTCCTGCTTGCAGGACGCCCGCCTTTGCAATCGCGAATAAAATCTGCTTATGTCAGAGATCCCGTCCTGACAAACATTATTTGGATATTTCCAACAGTCTCTATGGAAATTTTAGTACTCTTGCCTAACTCATAGCCGGTACTGCAGCCTCGTACCCTTGAAAATAGCATTTCAGTTGTTAATCAGAATAATAAATCTTTGAAAGCATAGTTTTCTACCTCATATTTGCAAGTTTATACAAATTGAGTTGTTTTTTTTTTTTATCAGTATTTTTTGTGATTTCTCTGTTATGGTAAAGCTAATGGAATTGAGAACTATTCATTGCTAGGTTTCTTTTTTTGACTGCTCCCTCTGATTGCAAATTCAAGTCAGTAAGTAATGGACAGTTGAAATTCTGATCAAATGGCACCAGTGTTCAGGCTGCTATGTAATGTGAGTGTAGTAAAACAAACAAACCCACACAAGTGTTTAAAGAATTGGTCAATTTGTGAAGCTTAACTAAACCGTGTATTATCTTTCAACTTTCCTACAGCTACTTTTTTTTTTTTTTCTTTTTTTTTTTCTGTTGTTGTTACTGACAGACGACTATTTTATTACTGCAGTTGGTTGAAATCATAATTCTCACTGCTACTGCTGCTTATTAGGATGGAAAAAAAAAAAAAAAAAGATCCTGACTGTGAACCACCGAGGTCATATAGCTGTAAGGAGACCCATTGAGGCTGAACACCACTGAACACCAGTCATAGACTGGGAGAATAGTCTCCTACATTTCAGTGGTCACTGGCAGGAAACTGTTATTTCATTTAAACAATTGCATTTAAAACATGTACCCTAGCTGTAGTAACTATTGTTGCTTTTGGCTACACCGGTAATTTAACCTTTCTCAGGCTGTTTATCGGACTGTAATTTTTTGGGGCTGGATTTTACCTGATTTCTATCTATGCTAGTTTAAACTATGTTTGAAACTCTGGCCCCTAAACAGTAATAAAAAAATGTATTTGAGAGCACATGGAATAAATACACTCAGCTGTCATAGATGAGAAATATGAAAATTGAATAGAATTTTGTATTGTCAGTCCTGACTATTGAATGTTTATGTGCAGTTTTGTAACAATTGTATAATACCATGAATATCTCCTGTCCTTCTCTGCAGAAAATAAATAACATAATAATGCTTAATTAAGGAAGAGAAGCATCCTCAAGAAGCAAAAGATTTTCTGGAACTAGTCTTTGTTTCATCCTCATTTATCCACAGATGTGTCATAGTTTTGGCTTGGATAGAGTTAATTTTCTTGTAGAATTTTGTTTGTAGCTGTGGATTTATTTTTTTATTTCTTTATTTTTTTGTCAAAATAGCAATGATAATACACCAGCATTTTCAGTTGTTTCTGAGTATTGCTGCATGGAGCCAGTAACATTTTCCTCATAGTGCCCTGTCAGCAAGGAGCTGGGGGTGCACAAGGAGCTGGGAGGAGGCAGAATCAGGACAGCTGACCCAAACTGACCAAAGGGGTGTCCTTTAACATATGGTATCATACTGAACAACAGAACAGGGAGAAAGGAGGAGGAAGGGGGATTCTTTTGCACCGATGGTATTTGTCTTTCCAATAAGTCATTATGCATGATAGGCCCTGTTTTCCTGCAAGTGGCTGCACATCTGCCTGGCGGTGGAAAATAGCAAATTAGTTGCTTATTTTGATTTATTGGATGAGAGGCTTTTGCTTTACTTAGTAAACCATCTTTATCTCAACTCATTTTTCACTGATTTACCTTTTCTATTCTCTCCCCTCTTCCACCTGTGGAGTGTGAGTGAGCTGAACTACCCAGGGAATTAAAACACAACAAGATGCCCTTTTCAATCTGGAAGTATTTTAATATATTATTTTATGTGGTTTACCAGTGCTTATTCACACCGTGGCAGTGAAGCCCCAGTCAAGTGCTATTTAATGGGCAAGGGCAAGAGAAAAACATCCCTCAGGAAACACTGTAGCTAGAAAGAACATTTGAGCTAGGAAATTGGTAATTATTCATTTATTCCTATCAGTTAACTGTAGAACTGAGCCACACATAGCTACTTTATGGTTCTGGAACTGTTCTGTGATTCTGTGCTAAGTGTCGTAGAAGTGTGGGTAAAGTTTCTGTTCCAGTGCATGCAACATGAATAGGTCAGCTGTAAAGTTATGCATGCCACCAAATCTAAATAATTAATTTTTTGTTGCTAAGCTCAGTCATGGTATCTGCTAAGGTCCACCTTTGATCTGCACACCATGTATGAATGTTCTTCAATTCCATCTCTGTTGTTTTGGTTGGGTAGATTCGTCTACATTAGCAAGTGATTCATCACAGTGCAAGCAGCTCAGTAAATCATAGCATCTGATGCTGAGGTCTCTATATTGGACTAAGTATGGTCAGGTTTTATATCAGACTCTATTTGGTTTACTGATTATTTTATTATTACTGATATTGCTACTGTCTAGGTGTCTCAAAACTGAAGAACTAACGCTTGTTTCAGATTCCCAGAAGGTAAGGTGCATTTGGGCCAAGGCTTCTGGTCTAGTTTAGTTTTCTTTGGAATAAATCTAGTTTGCATGCCTAATATCTGTTCTGTAATCCAAGCCAGATATGGTAAATGAAAAAGAAAAGGAAAAAAAAACCACGGCTGCTTAAGAAAGGCTCTGAATTTGAGTACTAATTAGAGCATAGCAGCTGACAAGGGTTGAGGTGCTGTTTCTTTAGCACATTTTTGACTGATTATGTGAGTTCTTCTGGGTAGTGTTCAAATGAATTTAGCTTAAATTCACCTTTTTGACTTGACTGAATTTGAGCAATGCAGACTTGTCACAGTTAAGAGGCAATTTACAAAAGCACTCCTTGCTGGCCACTGACTATTAGTCACCGGTTCCTGGGTCAGACACAGCCTAGTAAGCTTGCGAAAGAGTGCAGTATGTACTCACATTGTCTGCCATTCACATAAATCTGGGCATACAACCAGGTGTTCTATAGCTGGCATCAGTACTACATCTCTGGGGGCATTTATTCATTGTGTGATCCACACCTATTGCATCATCGGTCATATGGTTTAAGTCTCATGACCAAAAAACACTATCCTCTGACAAATACTGTGCAATTTTAGTTGTTCCATACTGACTTATATAAGTGCTGGAGTGGACACAGCAATGCCTTGCTGGTGTGGGCTGATGGTGGAACTGATTATGCAGACTGACACTCACTTCCAATTCTGTTTCTATTAGGCAAATTAATACACCTCAGTGAAAAAACATCTTGATAATTGCTTTTTCCTCTCAAATAGTTAGTCCAATTTTCTTAATATATCTAATGCAATGTAAATTTTCATTTTTAACTCTCTTTTTTTTTTTTCCCTCATTAGGAAGGAGGAGGAACTGGGGGCCAGGAAGGAAAATTGCTTTCAGCTAAAGGGGCCTGCTTTCTCCAGAGTTTATGCTCACTGGATATCCCATTTTATCAAAGAAAGCTGTGTTCATGAGTGAGATAGGTGTTCTATTTCATGTGATGATTCAAATGGAACTGAACGTTTTGTTTGATTGCTTTTATAAACAATACAGTGTTTCACATTTTCAGGCACACCTGAAATGCCTAAGTTCAGGAATTAATTTTCACAGTTAGTAGCTAAACCAAAAGGACAAAATACTGCCATTCACCTTAGCATCTGCCTCCGGCTTTGCAATTTGCAAACAACATATCTGGCTACAACCAGCTGCTGGACTTCATTATTTCTAGTACTCAATTATTTTCTCAGTCTGTGCAGTAGCAGTGAAAATGGATTAATATCATTTGTTTTGGGGAAGAGAAAGCATCAGATATTCAATATCATAGAGGTGCCAAGGCTCCACTGTTGTGTACAATATGTCTGAGAACTGTTAAGCATGATGAATGCAGATGCACTTGAAGAACAACAAAGAACTGTTTCTTGGCAAATGTGGGTAGAATTTCATCACACTCTGCCTTGCAGTGGAAGCATCAGAAGCACATCCACAACTGAAATAGTTTGCCTGCGCTTGCTAAGATAAACAATGCTCATAACAGTTGTCTGGTGTGTTGTCATGGTGTGCCACAGGCTTGCAGTGGGAGTGATTTCTCACCTCCTTCAACCCCTCAGAGATGTGGATTGGAAAGGAAAAGCTGTACTGTTGCAGGTGGCATCACAGCACTGTGAGGCAGTGGTTAGGTTTGTAAATGAAGTTGATCTAGTTTTATGACACTTTTCTGTTTCAGTAGCCCTTGTCTATGTCCTTTAGTGACCACCAGCAAGAAATGGAGTATTGTTGCTATAGAGCAATGGAGTGTCATATGTTTGGTGTACGTAGAAGCAGGTTCAAGTTGTGCCTGGTTTTCTTCACCAAAGATAATGCTTAGGCTTGGGTCACAGCAAAAGAACTTTTTAAAGAATTTGAGGGAAATAAATGAACATAGAGAATGAGTAGAGACTGCAAAGGCAAAAGCAGATACATGTTTATTACTGTTCAACATTGCTTTTCTAAGAGAGAGAAAAAAACAACACTGAAAGAAACAATTACTTTTTGGGTTAGATTGCATGAAAAGAGTGATTCTGCTTTCCCTTCAGCTTCCAGTAAACAAAGAATAAAACCTTGTAGAAGTTTAAAATAGTTTTAATCCTTTGTAAAATGTATGAATTTCCCTTCCCCTTCCCCTTCCCCTT
>JAOWBP010002419.1:0-19428 GCA_028571105.1 Tragopan temminckii
GTAGGGAACCTGCTTTGGCAGGGGGGTTGGACTCAATGATCTCTGGAGGTCCCTTCCAACCCTTATGATTCTGTGATTCTGTGAAGATGCCTTGCTGATACAGATCCAGTGAGTGACGAGTTGTTTTAGGCTTTGATAGCTTCATTAAAATCACACCGTAGATTAAATGTGCAGTTACATTTCCTTAGGCATAAGGGTTGACCAAGTCTGGGAATAGGAATGGTTTCAGGTGCAGCTAAGCCTGTTCTCTGTGATTCAAGTTTAGAAAGCAAGAGAGTCCACTCTTAAACTCTCAGTGAGAGGGCCTCCTGTATTTGCATCTGGTCCTACCCTCTATGCAGTCAATAATCAGGTGTACCCAGCCATCTCAAATCTTGTTAAGTCACTGTTAAATCACTACATTACATCTATACTATAATCAATAAATATATTCCTGCTTCTTTTTTTCTGAGCAAACTGTATAGTTGTTTCTGCCTGTGACAGCTATAAGTGTACTAACGAGTTCTTTAGAGCTACCCACCTTTGCTGACAAAAGCCTCAGCATACAGTCCAACTTCTGGCTGCAGTATATGCTTGAAGGATATTAAGACTGAGAAATTAAAAAAAAAAAAAAAAAAAAAAAAAAACCATCCAATATTTCTGCCTTTAGTAGGAATACTTTTTCCACAGACTGATGAAGAAAGTTATGTGCACTTTTAAAGATCTCTTAAAAAATATGCAGTACAGAAAGTGAAAATATAAGTGCATTTTTAATATTTATAAGGCAATCCATATTTTAAAGTGATGCTTTACATTGATCACACCTTCATCAAATTGTCTTTTAACATTAAGTTTTACCCTTTAAAATCATCGTAATGGTAAGGAGTTCCACATTATGACTTGGGATTCCATATTAAGATGCAAATGCCTAGAGTTCCATTTTCCTGAATTCAGTAGATGGATTACTTGCATTATTGTTACCAGCAAATATGTTGATTTTTTTATCAATTATGATTGTATTTATATATTTACAGTTGTTTGTGAGAGGTTTGTGTGAGAACATGTTTGGAGAAAGAAATAGTCTTAAAGAAAGCATAAAGAGATAAACTGTCAATGCACAAATTTTACAAAAAAAAAAAGTCTCTCAACAGTCAGCATCAGGACTGTGAAATAAATTGCTTTTGAATACTTTTGTAACAGATGTCAGCCATCTTACTTATCACTGAACAAGCCACATTTGAACTAAGCAGCTCAGTATCACATTGAAGGATGTGGCTGCTGATTGAACACAGGTGTAATGGTTGATATACTGTCACACAGCCTGACGTTAACCTAAGATCTTTGTTGAAATACTTATTACTGATGGCATAAAATGTAATTGCTAATTTTCTGCCTGAGTGGTTACATATTTTCTCCACATCTTAAGACTTATTCATCTCCTTTCCACTGCCCATTTCTCAGAGTTTAAGGCATATGTGTCATTGGTCCACAGACCAGTAATTGAACCTGTCACTAGCAATCTACTGACTTCATTCCTCAGAATGATATCCACTGCTTCATTCCCCTTCTTTAAATATCAGTGTGTATCTTCAACCCATACTAACAGATATTTATTTTTTACCTTATAGATCTCTAGTTAAGGAACAAAGCATTCAGGAGCAACCTGGATGATTACTATGATTTACATTCATTGTAAAAGTCTTTTTCACAATAAGTTGTCCATTATTAGTCTAACTTTAATAAATGAGTCAATGAAGTTGTTGAAGTAAAACTGGGTAGAAGAAAAATAAATGACTGCTCAAAATTCAGGCCTACTAAATTTATTTTGGAATACTCCAAAAATAATCTGTATTATATAAGTATTTTTAACCCAAATAATAGATAAAATTAGATCTCTTTAGCAACCAGAGCTTGGATAGGGAATGCCAAACTTGCAAAGCAGCAAAACACCTTCTAAGAAGTTCACTGAAATACCAGGCAAAGTGCTATTAGGAATACCAATAATCATATACAGGAAATAAAGTTGATTCACCCAGATAGTGATGGGGGTCTCTAACTGTGGAACAGACCTATTCAAGAAGTGACCTTCACCAAGGAGATATTTCCCCTCCAGAGGCTAACCCTTAAATGAGCCCAGATTAGGTGGACTCAGGGTCCATCCCTTATGATCATGTGGGAAACACAGATAAATTGTTTGCACCTGTGCTTCCTGGGCCAGCCATAACCCTTCATCAAGTGCTCAATCATTAGTTCAGACCATGACATAACAGTTCCCTTACACAAACAGAATTATAAGTGTTGTAAAATAATCAGCACCACACTATAAAATAAAGTTGAAATTATTTTTTTCTTCAGTTATAAGAATTGGGTGTTTTCAGGCCCTAGCCTGTAGACAGTCTGAAACGTTCATGCGTTAACATTCACACTGTCAAGATTACCTGGACAGGCTGGAAAGTGGGCCCATGAAAATCTAATGAGTTTCAGCAGGACCAAGTGCAGGGTACTTGTAGCTTGGAAAGCCAACTGTGTTCTGGTCTGTATTAAAAAAGGAGTAGTCAGCAGGGAGAGGGAGATGATTGTCCCCCTCGGTTCTTGTGAGGCCCCATCTGCAGTACTGCATCCAGGCCTGGGGCCCCCAGCACAAGAAAGACATGGAGCTCTTGAAGCGGGTCCAGAGGAAGGCCACTAAGATGATCAGAGGGCTGGAGCACCTCTCCTGTGAGGAAAGATTGAGGGAACTGGGCTTGTTTAGCTTGGAGAAGAGAAGGGTTAAGGGAGGCCTCATTGTGGTCTTCCAGTACTTAAAGGGAGCATATTAACAGGAGGGGGAACGGCTGTTTATGAGAGTGATAGGATAAGGGGGAATGGTCTTAAACTGAGACCTAAACTGAGAGGTTTAGGTTAGATATTAGGAGGAAGTTTTTCACACAGAGGGTGGTGACACACTGGATGAGTTTGCCCAGGGAAGTTGTGCATACCCCCTTTCTGGAGGCATTCAAGGCCAGGCTGGATGTGGCTCTGGGCAGCCTGGTCTGGTTGGTGACCCTGCACATAGTAGGGAGGTTGAAATTAGATGATCATTGTGGTCCTTTTCAACCCAGGCCATTCTGTGATTCTATGATTCTTTGACTAGTAAACAAAAATAAATTATTATACCAGGAACCATGTTTTTTTTTTTTTTTTTTTTTTTTTTTTTTTTTTTTTTTTCCCCACGAAAAGCTGTATGAAATGTGCATAAAATTTTCAGCTAAGTGTTTTATTTTATTTACTCATTTAACAGTTTTAAAAGTTAACTGAGATGATACTTAGGAAGTACAGAGTGAAATCCAGAACACTACTTCATGCAGCATGTAAAAAATTGTTTTTGAAGCATCACATTTAGACATTGTTAAATTGTCTTTTCACAAATAAATATTTGGTCTAGTCAATTGCATTCCAGCTCTTGATGTGTGAGTTATTTGGTACTGATGTGAAAGAGGATGTGAAACAAATTTACCTACCACTCAAACCATCATGAACAGCTGCTATTATTCACAACATTATTTTCTAATCCAGACAGATAAGTACCGAGAGCTGTCAGTAGGTATTTTATATAGTTACTCCTCATTCAGTACTTCTTTTTTTTTCCAACATGACTTATTCTTTATTCAAAATATAATGTTGTTTCTTCTTTCTCTCTTTTTTTTTAGTGACCTAGAAAAGTGTTAGATCATATGTACGTTTTTTGACCACACTAATCAACGGTTATTCATCAATATATTAATTTTACTATTCATAATTCTAAAAAATGTCTAAATGAGAGACAGAAGAAATTTAATTATAACAGTGCATTGCAAGATGACTGAATGAAAAAGAAAGACACCTAAATGTTACTGAGAGATTGTGTAAAGTACAGTACAAACTTTGGAAAAGTATTCATCATGAGATTCTTCATCTTCGTTGAGTTGTGCAAATGAACTCTCCTGATTTCAAACACTCCTGATTTCAAAGACTATTATTTTACTTTTCTTGAAAAATGGAAAATATGTTATTCACTTCATAACAGAACAGTCTTAAAGAAACTTAATAAAGTAGTTTTTGTTTCAGTATTTCTTATGGTAGACTGTTTTCTGCATGCTCTGCCTATGTGTCTACAGAGATTTTTAAGATCCTAACAAATTGCATAAATGCTGGCATGGAAACTTTGCGATAAAACTAATTTATTTTATTTGAAAATCATCTCCACATTTCATTTACTAGTAGCTGCTGAGCATCTCATCAGGAACGGTGTTAACAAAGTAGTCACGTCTTAACATTAACATCTTTGATTTAACTACTAATGATCGGATAGATGTTTAATGTAGCTAAAGCCTAGTATTCTAATAAAATACTTGTACATACATTGTTTGTGATATGAAACAGTATCTAACCTTAAGATTATAATTCAAAGTTATGTTTTCTTTCTTTAAAGAGATTTTTGTAGGGCAAAAACAGTCCTGCTCAAACAGAAATTCTCGTTTACTGTCTTTTTTTCTGGAGGAGGATCTCAGTGATGTGGAATAATTCTGGGGTTCTGATATTCTGGAAAAAAAAAAAAAAGAAAGTATTAATTTTTCTGGCTTATTAGATTTTGTGCTAATAGTTAAGAATGAAGCTCTATGTACATGTTTTATTAATTAGTTTTCCACTTTTTTTTTTTTTTTTAAGCTCTCATTTCAAAAACAGAAACAAATAATATGTTCTGATTTTAATACATTGCACATTTTCCTCCCAACACTCAAAATCTGAATAGCTGACAAGACAGGAAGGGAAGAAGAAATGAAGTAAAATACATATATTTTTTAGAACAGAAAATCATACAGAGACATTAGAAGAGTGACATACATTCAGAATTGAACTCATGGTTTTATATCACTACATTCTATGAAGAAACATAGATAAGATCGTAGAATCATAGAAATTTAGAATAGCCTAGATTGAAAAGAACCACAATGATCATCTAGTTTCAACCCCCATGCAGTGGACAGGGTTGCCAACCGCTTGTCCAGGCTGCCCAAAGCCACATCCAGCCTGGCCTTGAATGCCTCCAGGGATGGAGCATCCACAAAATCCTTGGGCAAACTCATCCTTTGTGTCACCATCTTATGTGTAAAAAACTTCCTCCTAATATCTAACCTAAACCTCCTCTGTCTCAGTTTAAAACCATTTCCCCTTGTCCTGTCAACATCCACCTTCATAAACAGCCGTTCCCCTTCCTGTTAATATGCTCCCTTCAAGTACTACAAGGCCACAATGAGGTCTCCCCAGAGCCTTCTCTTCTCCAAGCTAAACAAGCCCAATTCCTTCGACCTTTCCTCATAGGAAAGGTGCTCCAGCCTTCTGATAACCTTAGTGGCCTTCCTCTGGACCCACTCCAAGAGCTCTGCGTCTTTCTTGTGCTGGAGCTCCAGGCCTGGATGCAGTCCTCAGATGGGGCCTCACAGGAGCCGAGTAGAGGGGGAAAGTTACCTCTCTCTCCCTGCTGACTACCCTTTTTTTAATACAGACCAGAAGACAGTTGGCCCTTCTGGGCTGCAAGTGCTCACTGCTGGCTCATGTCCCACCACCAGGCTTATGTCCCACCCACCAGGACCCCCAAGTCCTTCTCTGCAGGGCTTCTCTCAAGGGGTTTTTCCCCCAGTTTGCATAAATACCTGGGATCACTCCAGCTCAATTGCAGCACCCTGCACTTGGGCTTGTTGAACCTCATTAGTTTCTCATGGGCCCGCTTCCTTCCCTCCAGTGTATTGACTGCACCACTCAGCTTGGTGTCATCAGCAAACTTGCTGAGGGTGCACTCAATGCCATCATCTACATCATTGACACAGATGTTGAATATAGAAGTGATATTAAAATAGTTTTAGGGCCAAAAATTATACATTTAATTTGTATATTTAGTTCAATGTTATCACAATCAAATATGCAATTAAAAGTCTCAGTCATTCTTTACAGAATTAACTTAAATGTACTGAAAAATTAATGGGTTATACTCTTTGCAGATGATGTATAGTGGATAGCAGGCAGGAGGAAGGATAACTTAAGAAGAAAGAAAAATATCATCACTAACATCCCACAGCCCAGAAGATATTTTTGGAGAATTACAAAAAGAGATAAATATGTCGCTCTGAATGTAAAATCTCCTAGTTCTTTCCATGGAGATTACAGCAAATACAAAGAGCCCAATGGCACTATTTGATAGAGCAAATTCTCAGCTATAAAACATAGTCACCACCGTTAACTTTTCATTTTTGCTAGTGATGAACAAGAGCCTGCAGACCGCATTCATACAAATCTGCATTGGTGGTGTTGATCCATTGCTGCTGTCACACTACTGAGAGACACTAGCCACTGCTTCACTATGCTAACATCCACTATTTGGTCTCTATACATGTTCAGTAAGTGTTGATGAATGTCAGTGGGTGCATCTTTTTCTGCATGGAGAAATTCAATGACATACCTTTGTTTCACACACGCTTCCATGCCAGATGCCGTTTAGTCAGACTGTCCCTCTGCTGTCATCTGTCACACAGTGACAAAATGTAACAAAATATATTGTTGGGAAAGATCTACCTCCACTGCCTTACCAACATTTGCCTCTGATGTTGGGGGCCAAAATAATGAAGTAGGAGGCATTACTCTTGAAACAGCCCTTATAAAAGGAAAAGAAGAAGATAAAAAAGAATTAAATAAATAAATAGTTGAAAAGGACTGTGGTGAATCTTTTTATTCTTATTTTTCATTCTTAGTTATTGAAGTTTTTCTTTCTACTTCCATTAGATTTATTTTACATGGCCATACAAATAGAGCTAGAAAAAAAGACTTTACATGGCAAAAGAAAGTAGAGATGATTTCATTCATGCAGATGGAGAAAATTGCCTAGATAGCTGATTTTTTTTTTAAACTTTTGTGGCAGATCAAGATTTTCTGAAGGAAGCTTAACTATCTTTTACCACAGACAAAAGCAGATAAATAATTTCTTAGTATCATTTGAAAATCTGTCATTATAAAACAGAAGTTTGAAACTACAGTCAATGATCTAAACAGAATTTATGTCTTCATAAGTTGCTAAAAAGTTACTTTAATTGGATCTTTGTTAATGAAATATCATGACATACCTGCTAGTGCTATTCACATTTCTGTTAATTCTGTTTTGTTTCCACCTGAAAGAATATTTATATTATTAAAAAAGTGAGTGAATCTAAGTTTTAAAAAGATTGTGACAGAATCAAGTACAACCATGAACTTTTCTGCCGAGAATATTCATTAATAAAAGATTCATAAATAATGGGTTGTAAATGTATGTCAAGTGCCCTGCAGTGCAGAGACAGAACAAGACAGAACAGTACCTTGAATTAACTAGTCAACTTTAAGCTTTGCATCTTTGTCATTACAAAATTTATTAGATGAAATTATTTTACTTTGTTATGCGTAATTGTTATATGTTAAGAGCTAGAACTTGTGAAAGTGATAAGGGAACAAATAAACAAAAGAAAGACTGAGAAAGTAAAGGACTTAGGAAACATGACTTGTTTTTTTTTTTTTTTTTTTTTTTTTTTTTCCCCTGCAGATGTACCCATTTAACATAACATGCAATGTATAAAGTATTTACATAAAAAGTTCAAGATAATGCATATTTTTATATAGCTAGGGCTCTGAGCATTTTTTTTTCCTTCTAAAATATGTCGTCTGTTTGATAATCTGTCATAGTACTCTTCTTAAAATTGGACATATTACAGGTAGTGGATAAGAAAGTTGGTATATTTACATTAGACCTCTTCATTTTCACACATCTTCTAATTACATATAAATCCTAGAAATATCTGCAAATATTAAAGATACGCAATGCTAATTTGTGTTCATTTCTGTCCATTGAAAGGAAACACTGACAGCCTTAACAACAAATCTTTTGTTCTAGGTTTTTCAGTGGAACTGAAAAAAATTGTATCCAAGATTGATCTGATTTAGTGCTCAGTGGAGCTGCAGAGTTATGCCTGGTCTCAGCTGTCTTTTGTGTGCCAAGAAACTACATTCTTCTTAACAACTTATGCTTCTAACCCAACTCATAAATTCTGGGATACACTAATGCTCAACAGTAAGTAGTTAAAGGTGCTGAAGTCTGCATTATATCACATCCTGCATTAATCCACCTGCAGGATCTCTGGACCTTCAGAGAGAAGAAAAGTGTGACACACAGTAACTATTGATCCTGCCAAGCATTTTGTCACCAGAATAAACCCAAAGTCAAACATAAAAGATTGATTTGAAAATATAAAATATTCTAATATAGATCAGCTTGAGGCAGATACTTTGTTTTAATTAAACTCACATTATATTATTCAGAAACATTTTGTTGTGCTGAGAATTTTCTCTTCAATAATATGCTATGAAAATTCTAATAAATCTTCATATAAATCACTTCAGAAGGTTACAGACTATGACAGTACAAATACTTTCCCAGTTCCTTAACTTCAGTTTCTTCCACACTATTCAAGACAAAGACAGAAAAAGTAGTTAACAAGGAATTAAGATAATATTATAAGTGGAACATATCAGTGTTTCATTTTAGCCCAATTTCTCTTGTAACTACATTTGATTCAAATCAAAAGCCAGGCAAACTATTTTCATAGCAAACATAGTACACACAGACAGAACTCTTCAGAAAATAGAACTGTAACTGTAATTACGTCTTTCTTTTTTTTTTTTTTTTTTTTTAATTTATTTTATTTTTTAGAGTGTAGTATCACTTCAGGAAGAGGCCTCAGTTTCTGTTTTTGCCCAAAAGGTTTCAAATTCAATTCTTCAGAAAACAATTTGTCTACCAGACCATAAACTATTAGACAAGAGTGTGCTCCATCATCTAGGTGATGATTTGCAACTTTCAGAAAGAGATCTGTGTTTCATAAGGAAGGGAGAAGGAAATATGATCTGAGAAGTCAGTGATTCAATGCCGTCTGGATACAGCATTTTTTCCTGAAAAATGTCACTTTAACCCTATCAACATGAGGGTGTAATTTAGGCCAGTGTATGTTCCAAATGAGTATGTTAAACTTGCTCTAATAACCAAAACTTCTATTAGCATTCAGCCAGGAATGCTAACAGGATTTCATGTAATCATAAAATGGCTTAGGTTGGAAGGGACCTTAAAAAACATTCATAGGAAAAATGCTTCAAAACTCTAATCATCTTCATGACCCTCCTCTGGACCCACTCCAACAGCTCCATGTCTTTCTATTGCTGGGGGCACCAGACACGGATGCCTCATGAGGACAGTGTAGAGGGAGACAATCACCTCCCTTTGTCTTCTGGCAATCCATCTTTTGTTGCAGCTCTGTTGACCTTCTAGGTCAACACACTGCTGAGTCACATTCAGCTTGTCTACCAGGATTCACAAGTCCTTCTCTGCAGCGCTACCCTCAAAGAGTTTTCCCAATCTGTGCACATATCTCTGGTTGCCTCAACTAAGTAAATGCCTTGCATTTGGACTTGTTGAATCCCATTAGGTTCACATGGGCCCACTTCTCAGTCTCTCCCTGGTCCTTTTGGATGACATCACTTTCTTCCATAATATCAATTGCATCACTCATTTTAGTGTCATTAGCAAACTTGCTGAGGATGCACACGCAATCCCATATCTCGGTCACTGATGAAGATTTCCTAAAAACTGCATACCCTTTTCCACCTCTGAGGGTGGGACCCTCAGTTTTGTGTAATTCTTGACATTAATGTCTATGTCTATTGCTGAACCCAATCCAATGCAGTATATTTCATAGCAGTTCCTGTATGTCAGAGTGGGAAGATGGTGATGAAACATTCAGCATATTGCCCCAATTTAGTCAGTTGGTATTTCTTTGTTCCCAGATGTTGCTTTCTCTCCCTGCTATGATGTTTTTGATGCTTTCTGACAGAGACCTTTTAGATATCCCCATAAAAGTAATTGGTTTTTGAAGCCTACCTAATTAATTAGTAAAATTATATGTAGGATTACAAGCACTAAAAAAAAAAAAAAAAGGTAACTCTTGTCTCGGAAGATGCTGTAAGAGTTAATTGATATTAGCTGTTGCTTACATTAGTAATTGTTTATTTGGCTATAAAGCTGCATGCATTCAGAGAACTCTCTTAGAAATATCTGATTTTTTTTTTGAATTTCTGAAAATGACAAGGTTTATGTTTTACGATGATTAATTCTGTTAATTACACCCCTGTGACTATATGTAGCAGAAGATAGATATTTTTGCTAATAAAAAATTTTGGACTAATCCTTGGAGTTGTACTTAAACAGTATGATGGTTTGACCTATGATGCAATAACTAAGAAAGAGGGAGTGATGATAAAATTCATTTAATTATTTTGTTTCTTGATATTCTCTCTGGGACTGACATATAACAGAGGTTAAATAGAAAAAAAAAAAAAAAAAAAAAAAGAGTAGCAAAATGTATTCCTTTGTTAAGAAAAAATAGTTTGATATGATTATCATCTCAGGGACTTTTTGTTTATTAGTTGCCTAAATATAAATCGAGGCTTAGTTGGAAAGTAGATAGCTCCACAAGTTAATTTCATTTAAACGTTAATGTGTTTTTTTGTTTGTTTGTTTGTTTTTTAAGTGTGAGTATATTTTACATATAACAAGTACTGTTTTTCCAATTAATAGAAGATACAGTATTTTCCAACATGAGATTGATTTTCACTTCTTCAATTTTGTGTGACTTCTGCTGTGAAGAGAAAGAAGAGTGGAGATTTTCATAGATTCATAGTCATAGAATTGCTTGGACTGGACATTAAAGGTCATCTAGTTCCAACAGTCACACTATGAGTAAGGTTGCCAACCAGTAGATGAAATTGCCAAGGGCCCCATCCAACGTGACCACATCCAGGGATGGGGCATCTACAGCTTCACTGGTCACCCAGTTCCATGATTCCTGGAGTAGTAATTTTCCTTCTAGCATCTAATCTAAGTTCTCCATTTTGATTTTAATCTTTTCCCTCTTATTCCCTCCTATTTAAAAGCACTTTTCAAATACTGGAAGCTAACTCTGGAAAATGTTTACTGGACAGAATCCAGAGCATTTACCTTATGAGAAGAGGCTAGAAGACCTAGAGAAGGGAAGACTGAAAGGAATATTATCAACACAAGAATGAACATAAAGAGGTCGGGCCAGCCAGAGGACAAGGCACAATGAGTGTAAACTAGAACACAAGAATTTCCATCTGAACCTGAGGAAAAATTTATTTACTTTGAGGGTGACAGAGCACAGGAACAGCCTGCCTGGGGAGGTTGTGCAGACTTCTTGTCTTGAGATATTCAGAACCTACCTGGACAATTTTTCTGTGCAACCTACTATAGAAAACTTGCTTTATCAGGGCAGTTGGATTAAGTGATGTCTAGAGGATTCTTTGCAACCACTGCAATTTTGTTTTTCTGTGATTGCAGGACAGAAAGCACGTCCTAAAATCATTTCATCCATGCATATAGACTCTAACAAGAGGGGGTGCAAAAATATGTATATATATATATCAGATATTCTCAAAGGCTAAGTTGGTTTTCAGCTCTGACCTAAGTAACAATTTATCAGTAATATCATATGTAAAATCATATTTGTATTAAATGTGTTGAAAATTGTATTTGTAATTTATGAATGTTGTGATCAAAACAGAAATATGGAAAGGGAGACATAATTCTTCACTGTCTACACTCAACTTCAATTTTTGTTCCACACTTTGTCAAATAATTCTGACCAACGTCATGGGAGAACAGAGAAGGAAGTGAAGCTGAAGACCAGTGATAGAATGTTTATTGTGAATATTAAAATAATTACAGGCTGTTTTTCTGTGCTTGTTGGGGATACACTGAGCAGAGAATAAGAAAATAAGGCTCTTAACAGAAAAAATAAATTGTTTGGGAAAGGTAATGACCAAGTAAACTACTTCAGGTGAAGTCACTGTTTATTCGCCATAATAAGTGTTATGCACCCATCCACCATTTCTGTCCAAAATACAATGTGTACTCAGAAAGCCTTTGTCTTCAAGATGGGTCTTAAGAACTCATAGATGTCTTCACATACAAATTAAATTTTTTAAAAAAGTAATCTATCTGGATGAGTATAGATTGAAAATACATTCATGCTTAACCAAAAGCAATTATTAGCTGAATAAAGTAGAAATTGAATAGAAACTGGAACAGAAAGTATTAGAGATATTGAAAGGACTATGAACAGATAAAGATGGTTTTACTCATTAACACATTCATTTTCTACACCAAAAGCATGAGAAGAAAGACATTGAATAGCATCTTGAAGAAGGACAAACCAACAATAGGTTATGAAACACAGTTTTCATTAGGTACTCAAGAAGCCTAGAAATATCTAATTAAAGCTGCAGAAGAGAAAACAACACAGTATTTCACACTTACTTATGTAATGTTCATCATTATTTATCCAAAAAGCTTTAGAGAGAGTGAAGGGTAACTTTGATGAATCACAATGTCACTATGTTGTTTCGAGAGGCCAGCTCGAGGGAGTTGCATTCTGACTTGAAAACTCATTTCCACCAAAGGTAAGAACACTTTGAGTGAGCACTATTGCTTTTAGAACTGATTTATGAACTTATTTCTGCACTTAAACTAAACTAAACTATATAAATAAATAAATAAAAGCTTATCAGATGCTACTAATATGCTTATACTACCCCCTCCCTCCAAGCAAGACTTAAATAATCTTTGATTTGTTAAATAGTTCTCAGATTTGGAAGATTAAAAAAGAGAACAAAAGATACAGGTATAGTCTAAGATAAGGAAACTAAATGCTCATTTGAAAAGAGGGAAATAGATGCTGTTGAATACTCCTTTCTGGCATTTACACTTTCAAACACTTTTTAGCCACAGTTTCATTTACAAATATAGCCCCTATGCAAGCTTAGAACCATTATACAATTTTTGCTATTTTTGGATAAATGTGTGTCAACGGTTTACGGGCTGGTTCAGCCCGGTTCTGTGACTAGTGGGGCGGAGGGATCCACGGATCCGTGCCTCTGGAAAAGGGAAACAGGGGACCCCAAGTAATTGAAAACAGCGGCAACAATCTGAGGTGGAACAAACTAATTTACTAAATATAGTGTCAGCAAAAATATAATGAGAGTGTGTGTCCGAAAGGTGGATAGGCCATCTCACTACGCTGAGATGAGAAGTGCAGTCCAGTTGAGCTGATGAAGAAAAGCAGATGGAGAAGCATAGATGGAGGAGCGCAGGCGAAGAAGAGCAGACGAAGAAGAGAGCATCAGGTGACCTTGCCAGGAGTTATATCTCCTCGCTGACCGCAAAGCCCCCTGGGGAATGTAGTTCTTCTTCTCCTCCAGACAGGCACCCGGAACTTGAGCATCAGTAGTCAAACCCCCAGTGCATTACATGATGTTATGATTTGGAATACTGATAACCAAAAGTCATGAAACCATGACAATGTGTTTCCAGATCTATGTAATTATGAATTGAAACTGGAAAGATCTTCCAAGTACACTGATATGACATCATACCAAAGTTCCAGCATACAGTGATGAGAAAAGACCATTATGATTTAGTTCTGAAAAATGGTGCTGTTCTGAGTCGGCTGGGTTTGAATAGTTTTCAGTTGCATATAACAATAGAATGTGGAAGTTCTCTCTCTCTTTTTTTTTTCTTTCTTTTTTTGACAAACGACTGCATATTCTAGGGACATAAACTTATATACAATGAACTTTTCTGCAGTAAGCATCTTGAATTTTCCATCCGTATCTGAATTGATAGGCAGATCATAACATGTTTCAAAGCTCCTCTGGTAAAAGTAGTGTTACATTTATTCTCAGGTACATGAATACCTACATTTATTCATCAGTATACTTCTTCACACAGGTAAAAATCTTAGGATTAGATTCTAAGGACTTCAAGACCATACAACTATGAAAGGAAGTGAAAAGCTTTTAAACATAGCACTTTAGAAGCTGAAGTGTTAAAAGGGAGAGCAACAAACCAAAAACTCCTCTTCAGCAAGGCTAATAATTTACTTACATTTTTAGGCAAGTGAAAAAGGCAAAACGTCACATAGAATCTTCCCTTTGTATGACTCCCTGTACATAAGATGTTTCAGTGTTGACAGGTACTGGTGGAAGACAAGCAAAAGAATGAAATGGTTTTTGGAGCAATTCCTTAAACAAACACCATTCAGTATATGATGCAAACATTACCTTCTCCCTTCAGAGTACCATTGTTCTGCACAAACTATGTAACAAGCATATTTGTGCAAGTGCACAATGAAAGTTGCACTGGTATAAACATAGTTTTTATAAGATTGTATTGGAGACTATATGTCTGTTAGAGGTGCTGACACTAAAAAGGATGTTTCTTCAGACATGAGGATATTTCAGAGAATTAATTATCTGCATGTCTCTTGGAGAAACTGTCACTCAGATTTCTTTCTATTCTTGAAGAAGAGGATAAATTTTTAAAGAACATGTCACTTTCATAGTTTTTGTAGAAGCATAGGTTTTGTAGCAACAAACAGTATGCAGTGACGTTTCAACGAGAACAGTAAATCTTATAATCCCAGTCCATCTGGTCATGTGACAGTTTTGTAAACTTCTTTAAACTTTCATTAACACTATAACAAAAGCTTCACGACATTTGCTGTCAGCAGCCTACCTCTCAAGTTAATGAATTTTATCAGTGTTTAAAGTATCAATTTTGTTGTTTTTGAATTGAAACCCTGCAACCATGGTTTCAATCTACCTCACATGAATTATTTCATCTGTAAAGCTCTGCTTTACTGTGATGTTTGATGTCAAATAATTTCCATTTCCTCTGGTGTCAGTTTTTTGTTTCATTTTGTTTTTAAGAAGAAATGTAATCCAGCAGATTAAACTACTGATTTGAGATCTAGAGAAGTAATATATTTGGATATCTCAGTGGAAATGAGAACGTTTAACTCTGTAATGATATTTGAGAATAGCTTTATTCAGCAAGATCTTGGACGCTTCTGAAATGCAGACAATGAACTTTCACAACGTATGACTTGAATATTTTCTTTTTTTTTTTTTTTTTCTCTACTAAATTATACTAGCCTCTCAATTTCAGTGCTATGTTTCCATGCTCATTTAATACATTTTCTTTCAAATCACCTTCTCCATGTAGTAGGAAACTGATGACACTAAGCACTCTAAGTGAAAAACAAGTAAAAAATCTTTCACTACTTGTAATTCAAAGCGAAAACTTGACTAGCATTACAAATATATAGTTGTTAGATTACTAGTCAATCCTGGGAAACATCAACAGGTATGATGTCTGTTTGAGCCCTGGGTGATGATCAAACATTTGTTTAAAACTGGTAGACAAATTCTGCTTCTAAAAATTGGAGTTAATTGTGCACATACGTGTAGCAAAAAGTTACAAGTAACTTTTCCCCTAATCCTTAAACAGTGAAAAGTTCCTCAAACCTCCATCATGTAGGAAATAAAAAGAAGGCTGTTTTGTAGGTCATTTCTGTTGTGGCTGACATTAATTCTTTTTAGCTGCATTTTGCGCAATCATTTGGGAAATATTAATAAGCTTTGAAAATTTTAGGTACTTGCCACTTAGCTTGTAGAGGAAAATGCTTCTTTTCCAGTCCTGCTTCTGCAATTTCATGGATATATCAGTCCATTCGTGTCCCACTGGCACAAATACGTGCCATTTGAACTAAAGTGAATGTGTAAATGTGCTTAGGGAGAAAAAAAAATATAGACATCTGCATAAACTGTATATAGGGGTTAGTTTTTCCCCTGAGGTTACAAGAAATTTGCCCTTTTCTTAACTCCACAGATGCTCATGGGCCTAGGATTGTTTCTAAATGAATTATTAGTCCAGATTGCAGTACCACTGGGGCAAATCCTAAACACATTTATTTTCTTCTCCTGACATCTATGGCAATTTTGCACACAGTGAATATATAACATACTTTTTAGATGTCACTCTTTCACTTCACAATAGACATTAGGATTCAGCAGCTGATATTCTCATTCTACTTTTAATGTAATTGTTTTATGTGGAATGAACAAAAAGTATTTCCCTAAAGTTTTACAAGTTATTGTCCTATTTAGATTTTGTTTATCATAGGAGGAAAAAAAAAAAAAAAAAGTAAAAAATTAATGATCTTTCTAATTAGAATGGTAAGTGAACCTTCTCAATAATAATAATACAAATTGCTTATTTTAATAAGCATATTAAGTAGTCATGGTTCACTTGATGTAAAAGACTTTTATCATGCAACCTCATACGTTACCTTTAGACTGTACAGTTTAAATGAAGGAAAATTGTATGATGCTACACAAATGTGTAATTGTAAAAGAATGTGCAACATCTTTTTCTTCATGTGTGGTAGAGTACCATGCTATTTGCAGTTATAAAACATTCTAGTACATATGAATTTTTATCATATGCATTGTTGTCGAAGAAAATGACAAAACAATAATTAAAAAAAAAAAAAAGAAGAATTTAAGTGCTTTGAAAGATTTGTATCTATATCATATAATATATTGGTTCTTTATGATAGTTTTTAATGTACTGCCTGAAGTCCTATTGCCATAATAAGATCAGACTCTGAGTTTCTGTAGCATCATGATCCTATTGGCTTTTGTAATAGAGTCGTAGTTCTCATATGGTTTGTTACATAAATTGCTGTCCATCATAGCAGGCAATTTTGATGAGGCAGTGTGTTACACTGTTTAATTTCATAGTGGAGAAACAGGGACAATGAGTAAATCACTACATTTTCTGCTGTTCAATGCAAATTATCCACAAAAACAGAGGGAATCACAGTCTCTCAGGTGACAGTTTGATCTCCATTGTTTTCTTACAGATGCATCGCTTATATTAGTCATGTCAGAAATATGTTGACACCTTTTTCTCTCAGCTATAAATCATTAGTTTATTCTTTGAGTTTTCCATCATCATTACAGAGATAATTTAGGATGGCAAGTTACTAAATATTACTGAAGATCAAAATGAGTCAGCGAGTCGTGGATGCCCTGGAGAAATTCAGGGGCTCTGAGCAACCTGATCTAGCTATAGATGTCCCTGTTATTACAGGGAGTTGAACCAGGTCACCTCTAAAAGTCACTTCCAACTCAAATGATTCTTTGATTCTATGATTCTCTGAAATGTTAGGTACATTAAGTAGAATAAAGGAAAATTATATTCCTAAACTTAATTTTGAAAAATTTCCTCCTAAAAATAAGGCACAAGTTTACATGATTATGGTGTTTAATTTAATCAAAGAAAAATTGAACACCTTGACTTTATAGGCTTAAGCTGCCCAAAAGCTACAATTAACTTACACCTGAATCTCTGAGATGGGGGAAAGTTCTTAAGTAGTATGACACTCATGTATTCCTCTTATTCACTCATACTTTAAAAGACTCTTTTTGAAAAACACTGTTATTTTCCTAATGCTGCTTGAAGTTGGCAACAATCTGTGTATGTTCTTTTCACTCATAGTACTACACTGTAATTTTTTTGGTAAGGTCACTTCAAATTAGACCTTAGTCAGTACCAAGAGCAACTGGAATAACAGTTCAGTTATGAAAACTGCATCACTCACTATTATCAGATATAAAATTGCAGACTTCTTGCTCAAAAGACCTTAAAATCTGATAGAAAATTTGGTGAAGGAGGGAATGGTTTACTTGTATCATAATAAAACTATTTTGAGAAATTTTGCAATGTTTAAATCCCTCACAAATAATTTATCACAAAGTATTTTACAGGGAAGAAAATAAGACTGATGAATATGTATGTATTTTATTTATTGAATGAGAATACATTATTGATGTATCCACAAAATCTTACAATTTTCCATTAAATAGAATGCTTTATGTCCGAGATATATCTATGCTGAAATATGCCTTGTGAGTTTAAAATATTTTTGGTGTCTCTATGAAACAGACATCACTTAATGGATTATTTAGAAAATGTAAAAACATTGCTTTAAAACTGAAATATTTCTTGTGAATTACATATGATTATAGTTCTGAATATTTGACAGGAAAGAAATAACAAGCAAATTAGTCCTGAATATAAATTTTGGCACACTAGATTTTGTACTTAAATTTCACACTGAAATATATAAGGAATCTACTGTTATGTTTCCTTATATGTGGAGTTTTGGATTTATACTGTTGTTGTTTGCTTATTTGTTTGATTTTTTAAAAATATATAAATATTGAAATACAAAGTACAGCATACCAGAGAAGTAATGGATTTCAAAATGCATTTTCCTATTGAGTTATGTTTGCCTGACGAATTTCTTTTGATATGTGTTATTAGTCACAATTTGCCATCACCAAAATTCATACCAGGACCGTAAGTATATATATATACATATTTGAGTCTACTTAAGTATTTTCAGACTAGGCTATTTAGAAGTAAATACAAATTATTTTAGAGATTATTACTTCATTATTGTATAATCTATTACTGCAACATTTCACCTTCCTTTAAGTTAGTCTCAGGGAAAAAAAAACAGGGTGATATTTCATCTGATCTAAATTCATTAGAGGGCAAGAAAGAAGTTCAAGACAAATGGTAGTGTGGGGGTCAGGAGAGAAAGCAATGATGAATAAAAGGAAAGAAAAAATCTGCATACAACTTTTCAAATAAAGAATTGTGATTGTAAGAGGAAACTGAGTGGAAATTCAACAATATTTCTTGTTCCTCTTAGCTGTCTAATTTCTGAGGTCATTACTTTGATCTAGTATTCTCATTGACACTTGGATCAGTTTAAAAACAGCTCAGATCTCCTCTAAGTACTCATGATGGTAGCCAAAATATTTTTAACTGATTGCACACAAGAAGAAATTACATTCAAGATTTTAGTAACAGAGAGAACAGTGACACATATTTACCTTTTAATTTAAATAAATAGTATCCAGTAGTTGTCTTTCAGATATGTAGGAGGTTTATATATTTCATTCAGTCTTAAATAAGTTTGATTTAGAATATCTCAGAAGTGTATAGCAGATCATGCTTACCTGACATAAAAAAATAAATATATTTCCATAGATTATATAATAATATTATTAATAATAACAATGTCCTTCAGGAAAAAAAAAATCATTTTATGACATATATCTTAGGTATAAACAGATACTTGAGGACTATTGTAAAAGAATATATCCAGTTCAATTGATTCATACTGTCCCCATGTATTTAGAACTTTACTCCAGAGAAGTACATTGGTATTCACCAATCTGGTTGCTTTCTACAGTGTTATGACTAGCTAGGTAGATGATGAGTGAGCAGTGGATGCTGTCTGCCTTTGTTGCTAACCTCCATGCAAACCCAGCCCAGCTAGCAACACCACATCAGTGCCCTTACCGTCTGCACTAAACCCCAGTGCAGGAGCACAAGAGACGCATGCATAGAATGTAGCTCAGGTG
>JAOWBP010002421.1:0-11515 GCA_028571105.1 Tragopan temminckii
CCCCAGGCATGCAGGCTCCTTCACATCCCTTCACCCTCCCATTCCTTTTTGCCCAGCACCGTGGCACATACATGCAGGACACCTCTCCGCTCTGCCTGTTGATGTTACATTTGCCCTCCTGGCACCGTGAGCACTTGTTGTCCTGGCACTGTGCACCCTCAAACTGTGGTGGGCAGCGGCACTGTTTGACACCATCCTTGGTCATCTGGCACACGCCATTGTTTTCGCAGTAGTTGAAGCATTGCTCTGTGGGACACAGAGGGCTCAGGGTGGGGGCAGAAGAGGAGATAACCCCCCCTCGTCCTGCTGGCCATGCTCTGTGCAATGCCCCCCCAGGGTTCCATTGGTTCTCTTGGCTCACGCTCAGCCCGTGGGCAGCTGTTGACCACCCCCAGGTCCTTCTCTGCAGAGCTCCCTTCCAGCAGCTCAGCGTCTGACCTGCACCGAGTCCTTCCCAGGTGTAGGACTCCCCCTTTTACCCCCCTCCCCACTCACGGTACTGGCAGCGGTCCCCGATGAAGGTGGGTGGGCAGCGGCAGTTGGGCTGGTTGCCCTGGTTCACCGTGCAGCTGCCATTGTTGTGGCAGTAGTTGGTGCACACCTGCTGGTCACACCGGGACCCCGTGAAGCCAGTGGGGCAGCGGCAGGTGGGCATGCCTGGGAATGAGAGCAGTCAGAGCTCTGCTCTGTCTGCCTCCATAACCCACCCTCCCCTCCAAAGGCTCACAGCCCCACGGCACTCACCGGATGGGGAAGCGGTGCACAGACCCCCGTTTTGGCAGTAATCTGAGCACTGGTTGATTTGGCACCTCTCCCCGTTGTAGCGTGGCTGGCAGCGGCACTTGGCCTGCTTGCGGGCGTTCAGGAAGCAGCTGCCCCCATTCAGGCAGACCAGGTCGCACGTGTCGGTGGTGGGCACTGGGATTGGGTGGGAGGTGAGCAGGGCTGTGCCACGCAGCCCCCTCCATCCTCCTCCTCCTCATCACCCCCACAGCAGCACCTACCCACAGCAGAGGCGGTGGGGGAGGGGATGAGCACGCAGGTGCCGTTATCCAGCCGTTTGCCATTGGGGCAGGTGCAGACAGGGCCGCTGGGGCTCAGTAGGCAGAGCCACTCACATTTCTTACGATCACAAGGGTTGGTCACTGCCAGAGAGAAGGGATAGCACAGAGTGAGGCACAGCGCTGCCCCACAGCACTACAGCTGTCCAAGCTGCACAGCACCCAGTGCCTTTGGGTCACCAGCTGGCAGCTTCCCATTGCGCCCTGGCCAACATGAACCCCTCACCCTCCACAACCCCAACTTGGCTCAGTTCCCCCCTGCTCCCCTCACTCTTTCTACCACAACAGGTTAGAATCATAGAATGGCCTGGGTTGAAAAGGACCACAACAATCATTGACTTCCAACCCGCTGCTATGTGCAGTCACCAAGCAGCAGACCAGGCTGCCCAGAGACCCATCCAGCCTGGCCTTGAATGCTTCCAGGGATGGGGCATCCACAACCTCCTTGGGCAACCTGTTCCAGTGCGTCACCACCCTCTGTGTGAAAAACTTCCTCCTCATATCCAACCTAAACTTCCCCTGTCTCAGTTTAAAATCATTCCCCCTTGTCCTATCACCATCCACCCTCGTAAACAGCCATTCCCTATCCTGTTTATACACTCCCTTCAAGTACTGGAAGGCCACAATGAGGTCTCCCTGCAGCCTTCTCTTTACCAGGCTCTTTTACTAAAGCTAAACAAGCCCAGTTTCCTCAACCCTTCCTCATAGGAGAGATCCAGGTGCCTTCCCCCAAAAGCAGGGGGGGCCCAAGGCCAGCACACACCCTCTGGCTGCTTGTACTGGTGGTAGAGCACCACGTCGGTGGCGTGGTTGAGGCCGGACGTCAGGTTGGTGACGGATTTGTGCCCGAATTTGTGGATCTTGAAGATGCGGTTGTTGATGTAGGTGACACCATAGATGTAATCCTCAAAGATGTCGATGCTGAAAGGATGGCTCAGCCCTGGGAAAGCGAGGAGAGGACCCATGAGGTCAGCACAGGGGCAGGCAGCATGGCCAGCCAGGTGCTGCCATGGGCAGGGCTGAGGAGAGGCTGCAGATGGGTAGTGGGCTGGGGTCTCCCATCCTGAAAGAGGAGGTGGGACCCAACCCAGAACCTGGGGATGTCACCCCTGGACAGGTCAGCCTCCTCCCTGCTGCTCCCACAACACTCTGCTCACCCTTCTTGTTGTCGATGGCCACCACAGGGTCGGTGCCGTTGAGCCGGATGCTGCCGATGACGGACAGCTTGGCATCAGCCCAGTACAGCCGCTCATTGTGGTAGTCCACAGCCAGGCCTGGTGCACATACAGCCATGAGGGGAGCTCAAAGCCCACCCCCAAACCCCTGCTGAGCAGCACAGCCACCCACCACCCTGCCCACAGCTAAGCTGAGCTTTCCAAGCATGAGCCAGCCATGTCCCTCCCACTTGGCACCTCCTGTGTCCCTCCCATTCACCTGTTGGCCATTGGATGTTGTCTTGCACCAGGGTCTCACGCAGCGTCCCATCCATTGCGGCCGTCTCAATCTTGGGGTGATTGCCCCAGTCTGACCAGTACATAGTCCTGTAAAGGACACGGGCAAGTCACTGCTAGCAGGGCAGTAAGAAGGGAACGAGCAGGACAGCCCCACACCCCAGCAGAGGAGAAACCCTCAGCTTCCTCCCAGCATCATCCTAGCAGGGTGAGCTGACCTCAGATACCTCCCACCCCGACAAAGAGTGCAGCCCTGGGGCACAGGGAGCTTCCACCACGGAAGGGTTTGTTGGTAAGGAAGCGGGGCAAGAGTAGGATAGAGGGTAAGAGGGAAAGGGCTCGAGTCTCACCCCCTAAGTGGATCAACCACAATGGCATGAGGCTCATCAATCATGCCCGAGATCAGCGTCTTGCGATTCTCGCCTTTCATCTGCGCCACCTCGATGACATCCCGCCCGGAGTCTGTCCAGTAGATGTTCCCAGCAACCCAATCAACAGCAATACCCCGTGGCATCTTCAGCCCAGAAATCTGGGGAGGGCAGCAGGAGGAAGGTCAGAGCCAGAGGGTCAGGGCTGGCTGCCCCACTGCACACCTCCCAGCACATGGGAATGGAGCTCACGTTCAGATGGGTGACGCCGCCGTCGATCTGGCGCCGGTTGCGGTTGGAGGCTGTGGAGGCAGCAGAGGAGGCAGGCAGCTCGCAGTACGAGATCCTGCCCGTGTGCCAGTTGGTCCAGTAGATCTTGTTGCCCTTGACGTAGATGTCCATGGCATCGATGCGCACGTTCTCGTCACCCTGGAAGGCTGGCTCGTAGGCTGAGTTGGGGTTGAAGGGGTACATGCTTCGGATCTTGTTGTCGTCCGCAATATAGAGGATCTGGTGCTCTGAACCTGCAGAGGAGGAGTTGTTAGTGATGCCCAGGGAGCTGCGGTCAGCCAGGCTCCACGGCATGGGACTGGGTGCTCAACCCCTTTGGGCTGGGGAGGGACAGATGGATGAGACACTGACAGGGTCGGGGCCAGCATCCCATCAGGACAGGCAGAGCAAAGGACGAGGAGGAGGAATCAGGAGCCGAGTCCTGCAGCAAGGCACAGCATGCCCTGGGTTTGTGCACACCCACACCCCCTCCTGACCTTCCGCCTTGCACATGTTGTCAGTCTTCATGAAGTTCTTGGCACAGCTGCAGACATGGGAGCCCTTGGTGTTGTTGCAGAGCTGGGAGCAGGTCCCAAAGCGCAGGCACTCATTGACATCTGGATAGAGGGGAGATGGGGTCAGGGAGCCCAGGAGGTGTTTTCAGGGCTGCCCTAGGGTCTGCATTCACAGTGCACAGAACCCCCACCACCCCCCAGGCCCCACATCTGTGCCCTGAGGACACCATTTCCGACACCCCAGCCATTTTATAGACACCAAGATGTATCCTAAGGGTGAAAAGCAGCCATAAACATGACCTTCAGCAGCAGGAAGTACCTTGACAGGAATTCTTGTCCGGAACCTTCTGGAAGCCTCTGCGGCATGTGCAGTACGTGGAGGACTGCGCCTGGATGCACTGGGCTTCATCTCCACACATGGTGGCGTTGGTCATGCAGTCATACGACTTGTGCTCTGTGGTGGGAGACACGGTCAGCACCCACATGACTACCCAGTGTCCCCCAGCCCCTTGCTCGCACCCACCATGAGAGCAGGACTTCTCATCAGAGCCATCCCCGCAGTCATCAAAGAAGTTGCAGCGGAGGTTGGCACTGATGCACTTCTTGTTCTCACACAGGAACTCATTCTTGTCCTGGCTGCAGCTCTTGGGCTTGGCCGTGGGGGACTCTGTTGGGAGTACGGGCAGCACTATGACACCCCGGGGCCCTGGGTGCCCGGCCCCATGAGTGTAGCAGGGGGAGAGCAGCTTGGGGAGGGCCCTGCAGTGCCAGCAGCTGCCCCCAACTCTGGGGAAGGAGTAGCAGGTGAAGCCAAGCCCAGCACCCTGCAGGGAACAGCCCAAGGCCAGCAGCCAGCCTGGTCTGCACTCACCGCAGTCCTTCTCATCGGTGTTGTCTCCACAGTTGTCAATGCCATCGCACTGCCGACCAATCCACAGACATACCCGGTCGTTCTTGCAGCGGAACGGTCTGTTGGGGGGACACTGGAATTTCACTGCACCAGCAAACAGAAACAAACGGTGACGGTGAAAGGAGACGCCATGGCCAGACTGTCACGCTGGTCACAAGCCGCTGCTCGGCCTCTGCCTGATTCCAGGGAGACCCACAGATGTGAGCAGACTCCAGAGACTAAAGCAAAGAGACTGAAGCAGACAATCACCTGCTGCTGGCACCACAGCAAGGCACGGCCTCTCTGCCCCACCAGCCTCGTCCTAAACCTGAGTTCCAGCCCCACGCCCACCCATCTGTGAGCCACTCTTGAGAGAAGCCCCCCTGCCCTCCCAGCACCACTAGAGGTGCGGAGCAGAGGGTCTCCATCTTTTTGTTGCGCCTGCAGCAGCCAGCAGGCCCCAGCCCTGCCTCCCCCCTGCTCCTGGCAGGGCCATGGCGGTGACACCACCAGGAGCAGGGAGGCAGCGTCACTCACAGCACTCCTCCGGGTTTTCATCCGAGTTGTCCCCGCAGTCGTCCTCTCCATCACATTTCCAGGCCAGCGGTTTGCACAGTGTGTTGTTGCACTGGAATTCATCCAGGGGGCAGGTGCGCACTGCAGCCGTGCAGGGGGGACAGTTAGGCATCAGTTAGGCCACAATCAGGCCACAGGTAGGCCCGAGTTAGGTCACAGCTAGGCCTGAGTTAGGCCACTGCTAGGCTACAGTAGGCCTGAATTAGGCCACAGGTAGGCCTGAGTTAGGCCTGAGTTGGGCCACAGGTAGGCCTGAATTAGATCACAGCTAAACCTGAGTCAGGCTGCAGCTAGGCCACAGGCAGGCCCGAGTCAGGCCACAGGTAGGCCTGAGCCAGGCCACAAGAAGGGCTGAGTTAGGCCACAGGTAGGACTGAGTTAGGCCTGAGATAGGCTGCAGTTAACCTGTCATGCCCAGGTGCTGCGCTGGTGCTCAGCCCCATCCCCAGCACAGCTGGTGACCCCGGCGCTGCTGTTACCTCCGGTGCCGCAGTCCTCCTCATCAGTGCCATCCATGCAGTCGGCATCGGCGTCGCAGCGCCAGCGCATGGGGATGCAGTGCCCGTTCTTGCACTGGTACTGGTCGAACTCACAGCGGGGTATGCAGTCTTTCTGCAGAGAAAGATCCAGGGATGGTGGTCAGCAGGGACAGCCCAGGCTGTGGTTGTTTCCTGCCCCATAATGGCAGCCAGGACTGGGGCCCTCAGCCCCCAGCTCCTCACAGCCTCGTCCAGGGGCAGGCACTGGGGTGAGGGGTCCTTGCTGCCACCTGAGGGCAGGACGGGTGCTGCTCCCCTCCCCGGCGCCATACCTCATCAGAGCCATCAGCACAGTCGTGGTCCCCATCGCACTTCCACCTACCGGCGATGCAGCGGCCATTGGCACATGAGAACTCACTCTCAGAGCAGGGCCGGGGTGCTGGGGACAGAGAACAGGGCAGCCCTGAGTGCGGCAGCAAGAGTGGCAGCGTTGGGGCAGACAGCACAGCCTGACTGACGTTTGCATCCCACGGCACTGGGGACAGCACAGGCACACAGCTGGGGACTGAGGCTGAGCCCCCCACCCAGAGGTGCAGGATGCACCAGGCAAACGCTGGGAGAGCAGAAGCCAACAGGGGGCATTTGGGAGCAAAGAGGGTACAGTCAGAGTGTCAGAGGGTCACAGGTTGTGGGGCCAAGGCTGAGCCATGCGTGGGCCCTGGTGGTGCCAGGGAGCAGGGCTGGACCCATCCTGACTACGGAGAAGACGCTGCTGCTGATGCTCTGCAAATCCACCAGGGTTGGTCCGGTCCCAGCCCCTCTGCCCTCACTTGAAACTTAATGTCTTCATTTATTTTAAAGAGACTGTACATGGAATTAAAAGATTTTGGCAGGAACCTACCTCTGAGCGCCCCATAACGACAGTGTGAAAATGGAAAAAAACATAAGATGAAGTGAAATGGCACGAACTCAAAAACACGACATGAAAACAACAGAAAAGAAAAAATTCACACTCTGGAGGCTGCAGGGAGACAGAGGTGCGTGGGCGAGTGGGCTAGCACAGGAGGGGCTGTGTCTGCAGGGCTGTCTGCCAGCCCCAGTGCCTTCCCAGGGCAGCAGGGAGGGGACAGGGGTCCTGGTCACCACCACCACCACCCCAAGGACCACACTGGCCACGCACCATCCCAGTCCCCGCTGCTCCAATGGACAGTGCTGGCACAGCTCCGCTAACAAGTGGCAGCTCGTTAAGAGGCAGCAGCTTCTACCACTGCTTCTCCAAACCAGCCATCCTCCTGCACACCTGGTCCACGTCCAGGTTTGTGACTTGGGTCCAGCTCATTCCAGACAGACCTCAGCCCCCTCCTGGAGGTGATGCGTTCACACAGCCTCACCCAAACCACCTCGAAGAGCACTGCCTGCCAAGCTGGAGCCAAAGTGCAAGGAGCTGGCGTAAAACCGAGCTGCTCCGCAGCGTGCCCTGCTCCATCGCAGCGCCATCCGTGAGCCCTGCAGGTGCTGGGAGGGCACTGCTGCCCACGAGGTGCTGGGCTTTGGCCCATCCCTCTCATCTGTCACTACTTCTGGCCTCTCCCCAGAGCAGCCACAAGGTCCTGGAGTTTGTAGGACCTATCAGCCACACCTGCGAAGCTTCTGCCCAAGGGCAGAGTGCTGCTCCCAAGCATCAGCCCCAACCGGCCCGACACTTCCCGCCCCATGCAGAGTTGGGCCACGAGCAGCTGGAGGGCTGCGGGGGAGCCTCGGTGCCCCCCTGCTCTGAGCTCGTGGGTTAGTGAAGGTGGGAGGGCAGCACGTACTGCAGCTCTCCTCGTCCGAATTGTCCCCACAGTCGTTGTCATAGTCGCACTGCCAGCGGCCTGGCACGCAGCGGTTGTTCTTGCAGCGGAACTGGTAGGGCTCGCAGGTGCGCTCGTCTGGGAGGGATGGAGACAGGCATGCATCAGCATCACCCACGCAGCAGGTGTGAGCAGGAGCCAGCAGGAAAAGCTGCTCACCGCTCTCCCACATCCAGGAGGCTCCAGGAGAAGGAGCATACATCCTGCAGCACCCCGTGCAGCACTGCCTTGGGGAATGGGGGAACACAGGAGACGCCCAGTGCTCACCTCCTCGCCCCCAGCCCTCACTCACCGCATTCCTCCTTGGGCTCATCGGATCCATCCCCACAGTCATCCTCTCCATCGCACTTCCAACGTGCTGGGATGCACCTTCCTGAGTCCTTGCAGCGGAACTCATCCACACCACATGTCATTTGTGCTGGGGAGAAATAAATGGACGTAAATATGGGGAGGGGGCATTATCACTGCTCTGTCTCTTCTCCTCGGGGCTCCCCTGCAGCTGAGGGGGAAGGATCCAGAAGAGCATCACCAAAGCACAGATCCAGACAGAGCCGTGCTGCCTGCAGCCTCCAACGCCAGCAGATCCACAGGGACCAAGCAGGGACTCAGCTCCCACAGGCAGACCCACACACGTTGCTGCTGCAGCAGAGCCCCCAGGGGCCGGACCCCCCCCAGTCTTCCCTGTGAAGGATTCTTACTGCAGTTGGCGGGTTCGTCAGAGCCGTCCACGCAGTCGTTGTCGCGGTCGCACACCCAAACGCGGGGGATGCAGCGTTTGGTGATGGCACACTGGAACTGGTTGGGGGCACACGTCACCTCCGCTGCAGGAGGAGGCAGAGTCAAGAGAGGCAACAGGCAGGCAGGGCTCTGCCAGCCTCCACCCCACAATACCACCCCACCAAATTCATCCCGCAGATGCTCTGGGCATCGCAGCAGGCGTGCTTGGTGAGCATGTGCACAAGAGGGAAGGGGACCAAAGCCCCAGAAGGCTCCTCTGTCTGCTCCTCTGGGCAGCCCAGGGAGGCAGGGAGGACAGACAGGCTCTCCCAGCTGTGCAGTAGGCTCAGTGCAGAGCTACAGTAAATATTAAACTTGCCATTCTGAGGGATGCAAGGATTCAGGCTCTACCATGAAACAGCGGTATCAGTAAGAGCAGCGGGGGGACAAAGCTCTGAGCAGAGCAGGGTAAGGAGAAAGCTCCATTCTCATAGAGCAGGCAAAGGCAATACCTGAAGACACAGAGCTTCTCACTCCCACACTGTCCCCATCCCAGTCCACTTACGGCAGTCCTTCTCGTCCTCTCCATCCCCACAATTGTCCTGACCGTTGCAGCGGAAGATCCCAGGGATGCAGCGGTTGGTGTTGGTGCATTTAAACTGACTGGGCAGGCACACGTGGATATCTGCCAAGGAGGTAGCACCATGGGAATGGTGCTTTATGGGGCTACTGGAGCCCCACTGGGGTTTGAGGGCCACAAGGAGAGGGAAGAACCCACCACAGTTGGCCTCATCCGAGTTGTCCTGGCAGTCGTTGTCTCCATCACAGATGAAGGCCGGGTTGGTGCAGATCCCAGTGGAGCACTGGAACTGCCCTGGTCTGCACTTGAACTCAGCTGTGGGTAGAGGAGGACAGGGTGAAACGTCTGCTCTGGGGAACACTTCCAGGGCAAACATTAACCTCCTTCCTTCCCCTCTTTGGGGTCCTCAGCAACGGCTCAGCAATCAGAACAATGGTTCCTGCTGGCTACAAAGGGGCAGCAGAAGGCTGCTGACTTCCATGGGGCAACAGCCCTGGCTGGGAAGACAAAGTATAGCACTGAGCTCCAGTGGGGTGACCCTCCTCTTCACCAGTGCTGTCCCCAAGGCAGGGCAACAGCAGAGCTTTCAGGAGCGCAGCACTCACGGCAGTCCTCGGGCTCATCCGAACGGTCCCCGCAGTCGTCCTCTGTGTCGCATTTCCACCAGAAAGGGATACATTTGTCGTTCTTGCAGACAAACTGCAACAGAGGGAGAACAAGTCCAAGAGGGCAAGTCAGAAGGGGACCCCATATGTGAAGGGGAGATCCCAAGGAACCGCCTCTGCAAAGGGCTCTGACCTCTGTGCTGCCCCTTCCCACACACTCCAGTACCTCAGTGCCCCGACCTGCACTAACCCCGGGTCCCACCTCTGGGCTATGGGGAGGGCAGCATCACTCCAAAGCTGCACCCCACAGCCACAGTCTGTATGTGCTGTGAAGTGCCACAGGAGGGAGGTGTTGCCTGCACCAGAAGTCATGCATGCACCTCAGCCCAATGCACCACGCCTGCACCGGTGCTTGCACTGACCCACAGCATGCTGGAGCACAGCAAAACCGTGCAGGAACAGTGCATGCACGTGGGGTGTTACCTGGCTGGCCGTGCAGTTGGAGACGCAGGTCTTGCCATCGCTGCCCAAGTAGAAGTTGGTGGGACACGCACACTTGTGCCCCCCGCCCGGAGACAGGAGGCAGAGGTTGCTGCAGCCGGCGTTGTTGGTCTTACAAGGGTGGTTTGGAACTGAGAAAGTGAAAGGGAGAGAGCTGAGTCAGACCCAGGGGGAGGGCCCAGGGTTGTCCCCCAGCCGCAGGTCCCCACTCACAGCACACATCTGCCTTTGTGCCCCCCTCCTCCCTGCCTGGCACCCCCGGACCCTATTGGCATCGTATGCCCAGTCTGGCCCTCCTGCACTGCTCCTCAGAGCCCCCCAGCTCACCATCGGGCTGCCGGTACGGGTGGTAGATGTGGATGTCCATGGGGCGGTGCAGAGTGCTGATCAGCAGCGTCTTGTTGGCACCTGTGGTCTTGTGGGCTCGGTTGATGGACTTGGTCTCCCAGTCGGTCCAATAAATATAATCCTCAAAGAGGGTGAGTGCAAAGATGTGCGGGATGTCCTGGCTCAGCACTGTGTGGGGGAGAGGACAGCTCAGCAAGTGGCAGCCTGCAGACCCCCAACCTGCCCTCAACAGCAGGGTCAGCTCTGCTGGGAGCCAGCACTGGGAGCTGGGGATCCCACCCCAAACCCAGGCTCCAGCTCAGAACCTCAGGACCCCGCTAGGGCCCAGAAGGGCCGCACAGCTCTCACCTGTATGCCTGTTGGAGCCATCCAGGCTGGCAAACTCAATGTAGTCCTCCCGGGCATCTGCCCAATAGATGCGACTGTTGATGTAATCGAGCGTGAGGCCGTTGGGCCACGTTATCTTGGTGTCAACAATGACACTACGGTTAGTGCCATCCATGCCAATCTTCCCAATCAGTGAGTGGTCTCCCCAGTCTGTCCAGTACAGGTAACTGGGAAGGAAATGGTAGAGCAGAGCGGGTCTGAGCCCAGCCCAAAGCACACACACGACTTGCTGGGTGTCCTGCAGGGCTGGGGGGTAGAACCATCTCTCCCAGCAAAACAGAGGATGGGCAGATCCCAGAGGCTCTCACCCATTCTGCACATCCACCACCAGCGCCCGGGGCTCACGCAGCCCCGAGTTCACCAACACAGTGCGGTACGCTCCGTTCAGCTTCGACACTTCGATGGTGTCCCTGCCTTTGTCACACCAGTACAGGTTGCCCCCCACCCAGTCCACCGCCAGCCCATCGGGGTTGCTGAGCCCGGTGCGGTGCAGAACCTGGAGAGAGAAAAACCAACACGTTGGGATCAGGCTGGCAGCAGCCCCTCCCAGCTGCACACAGCAGCCGTCCCTGACCCCCACCTGGACGTTGCTGCCATTGATGTGCATGCGACGGATCATGCTGCCCTGCGTGGTGACATCTGTCCAATAGATCATCTGCTCCCGGTAGTCAAAATCCAGAGCCACAGCGTTGTTCAGGCCCTGGGAGGAAGAAGGAAGTAGGCAAACAGTTTCACCTGCTGGTGTAGAGTCAGGGGGGTTTCACAAGCCCCCAGCAGCCCCTTCAGTCCCTGCAGCAAAGAAGTGAAAAGCACCCACAACTACTGTGCAGATCCTGACCTGTCACGGTCCCTACACCAGAGCTGTTTGCACAGTACCTCATGCATTGTCATAGTGAGAGCTCATTTGCATGGAGC
>JAOWBP010002465.1:14495-25257 GCA_028571105.1 Tragopan temminckii
GAGTTCCTGAGACTGAGTCAAACCTGAAAAGCTTGGAACAGCTAGGAAAGCACCCTCCAGCACCCACTGCCAGGCAGCAAGAGACTGCCCCACACGGAAGGGCCAGATCCCATGACTTCCATAATGGGATAGGTACCTGGAATTGGAGTATTAACACTTGAACTCCCAGTGCACTGCATGATGTTATGATGCAGAATACTGAAAACCTAAAAACATAAAACCATGACAATGTACTTGTTCACTTGTTAGGCACGAGGCCACTAGAAGTACCTGAAGCCCCAACAGTGGATTTTGTAATGCAAATTCGGAACAGTAAACCGATAGCAAAATTCACGCTCACAGTGTTGATTAGGACCAAAAAGGGAGAACAAATTACTATCACTGCCATGGTGGATTCTGGGGCGGATGTTACAGCAATTGCTGTCTCAGACTGACCATCGGACTGGCTGTTGGATGCCCGCCCTTGGGTGGGGTTGGAGGCATGGCTCAGGTGTGGAGGTCAGTGGCCCCTGTAGAGATTAACATTTCTGGTGAGGACGGGGTGGCCCGCTGCTGGCTGTACATCCTGTCTGCCATGCCGGTTTCCCTGATTGGCCACGATGTGCTGACGGCCTTGTGGGCACAGGTGATAATTGGGGAGCATTTTTAGTGGGGGTCACTGAGATATGCTGCCAAAAGATGAAGTGGAAATCTGATGACCATATTTGGGTAGATCAGTGGTCCCTAACACAGGAAAAATTGACAGCGTTGCACGAGCTGGTGGAATGGGAGGTGATGGCAGGTCATCTGACCTCTTCCACCAGCCCATGGAATTGCCCAGTCTTTTTAATCAAAAAGAAGTCAGGGAAATGGCGTTTTTTACATGATTTAACAGCTGTTAATAATGTCCTGGAGGACATGGGACCCTTACAGCCAGGGCTCCCATCTATGCTTCCCGAGGGCTGGTTGGCTATTACTGTCGATGTCAGGGACTGCTTCTTTAGCATCCCACTTCACCCCAAGGATGCTCCCAGGTTTGTGATGATGATTCCTTCCATTAATAACGGAGAGCCAGCGAGGCGCTATCATTGGACAGTCTTGCCCCAAGGGATGAAAAACTCCCCCATACTCTGCCAACTATATGTGGCAGCCACTCTCCTTCCACTTAGGCAGACACCTCCCGAATGGTGCATATATCACTATACGGACGACATCCTTGTCACGGCGGTGGAGTTGCCTTGGGACGCAGTAGAAACAGTCCAATCTGCCCTGTGAGCTTAAACTGAGTGTCCATCTCTTTGTGTCCCTGCCCTGGGAGGGCAAATGGGACAGATCAGGTGCAGTTTGCAAGCTGAGCACCAGGCGCAACATATGTCACACCAAACTTTAAGTGCACAAGATTTATCAGCTGAGAATAAGAAAGAAAGCGATTATCTCCCAGGATGGGCTTGTAGGAAAGATGTCCACATAACTGCATATGGGTGAGGTTGTGGGGTAAAGCTGGAGATCTCTCAGGACAAGTAATGGGGTGGCAATGAATGAATCGAGGAGCAGCACTGTCCAACCTTTATCTGTGTATGTGGATTGATACATATGGGGACATGGGATAAAGACACACTTGTGCTCCAAAACAGTAGGGAAAATGGGAGAGGAAGTCAGGATTTGGGAGCCTTGATGGAACTCTGGGATGCTTAAGGGGCAATGTCTGGGGTATGAGCTGCACTACCAGCTGTATATGCTTTGAATGTCCTTGAGGATAAGCAAAATCTAGGCATGATCATAGAAACACAGAAAAGAATCATATAATTGTTATGTTTGGAAAAGACCTCTAAGATCTTCTAGTTCAACCACTGACCCACCCCCACCATGTCCTCTGAACCACATCCCTCAGTGCTGCATCTCCACATTTCTTGGATGCCTCCAGGAATGGTGACTCCACCACCTCCATGGGTAGCCCATTCCACCACCTAACATCCAACCTGAACCTCCCTAGGTCATTCCCTCTCATTCTATTGCAGTTTCCTAGAAGAAGAGGCCAACCCATACCTTACAACAATCTCTTCTCAGTTGTAGAGCGCCACAAGGTCTCTCCTGAGACTCCTCCTCTCCAGGCTGACCCATCCCAGTTCTCTCAGCTCACTTGGTGATCTTTAGGGCCCTCTCCAGCCTAAGCCATTCTATGACTTCATTTGCTGCCATTGTTAATCTGCTGCTTGAGGCAACTTCACTGCTCTGACATCCCAGAAGACATTGCAGGAAGGAGACCAAAGCATGCAGATGAACATGTTGGCCATGGTGGGAGTCCCTGGGGCTGGTAAGTAGGGGGGTTTCTGATAAGTGTGTGTCCACGTGGAGTGACTTTTCTTGTCAGCAGTTGTTTCAGTCTCTATTTTAATGCAGCTGTCTGAGACCATTGAAAAATTTCAAGGTTTTGGTCTTGTTGTTCCCTTATGCTTTATGTCACAAGGCTGTGGATCAAACCCCATGGATTTCAAAGCTCAAAGAGACAAAAAGATCTATTTGTTTGTCTGTGGAAGCTGTGGGACCGGGATCCCCTTTTGGATACACACTGCCACACTTCAAATACTTTACTGTGAAAGTTTTGGGTTTTTCTTAATTAACATAAATGACAGACGGTGCCAGTGACGGACATTTGAGCTCAAAATAGAATTCCTCAATTGCCACTTTTTTTCTTGGGGTGTTAAGTCATGTCCCATGTAGAGTCATTTCTGCTGGGAGGCAGAAGGGAGGGACTGCCAAACAGGGTCGAGGAATTTTAATGAATGACTAAAATTTTTGTTGGCTGATGATGTATCCATGAGAACCAGTGCTGAATTTCTGTTGTTTCTTTGATCTGTAATTGCCCAACTGTCATTTTCTTCTCTTTTTTTCCCTATTTTTTAAGCCCCACATTTCCTCTTGGGGAATTATCTGCTATGTCCTCTTTGCCGCAAGAAAACACAACACAAATCAATGCAGAAACTAGAAATAATTACTCTGAAGTCTAACACAAATTCCATTCAGCTTTTGGCCACCTGTATTCCAAGGCAAACTATTTAATGACCAAATTGGTTTGTCCCTCTGGGTGATTACTCGAGATGATTTTAATGAGGTCTCGGTAGATGTGGTTAAAAAGTTGATGATTGACAAATGATGGTGATGCAACTTGGTGACTGAGTTTAAGTGTGTTTAAATTGGCTCCGCTGTGCATCATTAGAGTCTCGAGGTTTCTTTCCTTGAAATTAGCAGCTCTCTAATTAGGCATCCAGGCTTGATTACAGCTCTAATCTAGGGGACAGCAAGAGAATGCCCCAGAGGGAAAATGGCCTATGAGAACTGGAAAGGTATCCACAGTGGTCTAGTTAGATCCCAAGAAAAGTGAAGGTACTCTTGTCTAATCAATGCCGTTTGTAAATGGTGGGTCAAGCAGAGCTAACTGCATGCTGGGGGCTGGTTCCAATGCTGCTTGGAGTGGGCTGCTTTCAAACAGCTCCTAACTCTCCTAATCTCAGAAATGGTTCTTGGTGAAGATAAGGCCAATTCAGTGCGGGCCTGGTTGCCCCCCAGCTGCCCCAGGGCTCCTGTTCTGCAGAACTCTCATGGTCATTCCTTCTTCCCAGACCCTGGTCAGTATGGGTCAGTGTTTTGAATAGAATTGCTAATCCTAAATTTTATAAGGGAGGACACTGTTGGAGAGAGTGACACTGAACATGAATAAGATTCACACTACTTAGTTTCTGCTGTACTACAGGTAAGCAACAGCTTAGGTGTATGGGAGATCCACCACACACATACCTCCAAATTGCTTTGAGGCATGATGAGGTGAGGAAAACTACCTGGGAAATTTGAATTTGACTTGAGGCTGAATAATGCCTTCTCTACAAGCAACATGTGATATGCAGGCATTTGGACTTGCATGTGGCAGGAGAGTTGGAGATTCATGATCCTTGAGGTCCCTTCCAACCCTGGCCATTTTGTGATTCTGTGGTTCTGTGACTTAAGTCCTCATCTTTTTTTCTGAGCAGTATTTCAGGGTTGCTGCAATTACTGCACATGTACAGAATATTTCAGCATCCAGTGAATGCAGAGGCAAGTAGGTCTAGCCTTGTAACACACTGACGTCCAATTCACTAGGCCTTGGTATGCATGTAGTTAATAAAACTGATTGAAATAATTGCATGACACACACACAGCTGAGGAAGCATTTGGTTACTGATGATGTTCACAAGAATTTAAAGGCCATGTTTGCACATGGTAGATAGGAGTGGTGTGTATAGTTCATTATAGTCTTAGGACTTAGTGGTACCTTATTTGCAAACCTAGCTATTTGCAGTCTTGTGCTAACAACATGGCAAGTAAATTCTGTGAGGCTTCCTCATCCTCTGGCTAAAAGCAGCTAATGGGGCCTTCCTTTGATTGACTTGGTGGAGATCCATAGCTTGCGGCCTAAAGCATCAGCAAATTTAGCCACTGGTGCTGAGCAAGTCACATTAAGTTCTGTGTAAGTGTTATACAGTATGTCTTTGTAAGTTTTGGTTTGTAGCTCACTTTGAACGCTGAACAACCAAAGTCTTGTTGCATTACTTCCCCTTAATTTCAGTTTTAAGATTTTTTCATCAACTGAAAGAACAATTGGAGACAAACAAAACTATTACATCACCCCCAAGCATTTCTAACTCCTCAGATTTGCTGGAGTTACTGTGCCCAGCTGAGAATACCACGATCATCATTAAAGAAACGCAAGGAAAGCCCTCCAGCAAGGCAAAGCCTGAACCACAGGTCCAATTGGTGACAGGTGGACAGGTGGCCTAGGTGATCTTGGAGGCCTTTTCCAACGTTGGTGATTCGATGATTCCATGAATAAATCAGCCATTCAGTTCAGTTAGAAAGAATATTTTTAGTGGAATCACTCCAAAAACATTACGTGAATACATTAAAAAATAAAATAAAATCCCACACTCTGAAAACAAAATGTTACAAAGGCAATTGTAGCTTTTCCTGTAGGTGTGGATAGAACAGATCTCTGCTGTACGTGCTGCCAACCTCTGGGGTTGTTGGGCTGGCAGCTGTACAGAGGGGATGAACTGGACCAGGAGGGTGTCCTGCAAAGGTCTGCATAACCACAGCTGGACAGGCCTGTGATTTGTAAATCTAATTCTGCAGAGAAGCTGTTGCTGAAGTTATTTTTGCCCCATTATGTGTAGGTGCCAGACGAAGGTAATGTGGTTGGAAAACAGTGATAAAGGCTTTGTAAAGGTGACAGAAGTATGGCTTAAAGAAACCAGAACTCTGGACTCGTGTGATATACAAAACTTCCACAATCTGGAGTGGTCCCTGAGGCATACTGGTAGTACCTAGGGAGAACGAAGCCTTCTATTTCCTTTCCCTGAGGGTAGACTTGAGTACTGAACCACAGCTCAATGGGAAGGTTCTACAACACAAAAGTGACCGGAATCCAAAGATTCAGGGTGAGGAAGTCATTTTATTGCATTGCTATCTCCTTGCAACTCTTTCACTGCACTCAAAGTGCCTCATATGTCCAAGAAAACCTCAGAGACACTCCTCCCTTGGTACACCCTCAGCACATAATTATGACACCTTGTTGATGAAGAGACACTTACTCATGCATCTGGGCTGGTGTTCTAGCTGGTGCTCGTGTGTCTTTCAAGGTCTCTTCCAGCACAAATCCATCTGTGACTCCATGTGTGAAAGTTCTTTTGCTGCTAAATCAGGACCCATCTTTTCCTTAATAAATTGGTGCTCTTAAATCTCCTGTGGGATCATTTTGCTGTCAGACAGATCTTCTAATCAGATGTAAAAGGAGAAGAAAGACAGGCAGGTTTCTTGGATGTGCAGACTGCAGTACATCACTAGTAACGAGCTCGTTGTCGCAGTGAGTATTTGTGTGCTTCCTGCTGTATTCCACCTGAATAATTTCCCATCTTCCCAAGTGATGCCATGATTTAAAACACCATGTGCCTTTTATTCCTGTTAAAGCATTTCTTATGGCATTTCGAGGAATTTGGTGAGCAAGGAAGGAGGTGCTTGTGCTGCACTTAATCTCCCTCTACAATAACTGCATAAGTTATTATGAGGCATGATAATGTTGCAATATGTGCCGAGTCTTCCTAGAGGCCTTTGAGTTGGAAGAGAGAAATACAATGCCCAGCTAGATCCTAAAAGTGCTAATATTGTTATGTCTTTGTATTCAACTTTTCAACTCTCCAATCTGAGAAAAGTTAAACTTTTTGATTCATCACTGTTAAGCTTAATCCATTTAATCCATAAAACCATTAGGTGATGCAAACTTGGAATTGTTTTTAAACTGCAGCACAGACCAAAACATCACCTTATTAAGACGGGAAATTAGGTTTTGACTGTTCCTTTCTTTTTTTTTTTTTTTTTTTTTTCTTTTTTTTCCCTAGGTACACCTGTGAAATTTCCACAAGGAAAGATAAGATGCAGAGGGTCAACGTATCAAGAGTATCGGAATTTATTCTCGTAGGCCTTTCTGATGCTCCAGAGGTGCGTGTTCTTCTCTTTGTGCTGTTTCTGAGCATCTATTTGGCCACCGTGGCAGGCAACATCACAATCCTCATTGCCATTAGGACAGATGCTCACCTGCACAACCCCATGTACTTCTTCCTCGGAAACTTATCCTTACTGGATATCCTATGTCCCACCATCACTGTGCCGAAGATGTTGCAGGCCTTGCTGTTTGGCAACAAGGTGATCTCGTTCACTGGTTGCATGCTCCAGCTGTTCCTCCTCATTGATGTTGTAGGTACAGAGATTTTTCTCTTGGCTGTGATGGCATACGACCGTTACATTGCCATATGCCACCCACTGCAGTATGTGAATATTGTGAGTGTGAAGCTGTGTTCTCACCTCACCATTGGTGTTTGGATAGTTGGATTTTTTAATTCTCTGTTACACACCTCTCTGATTTTTACACTCTTTTTCTGCAACTCTAACAAGGTTGACCAATATTACTGTGACATACCTCCTGTTCTGGCACTTTCCTGCTCACCCACTGTCAGCAGGGAGCTGGTGACTCTCACAGTTGCTGGGGTCCTTGGAAGCAGCGCCTTTGTGGTCACTCTGATCTCATATATCCATATCCTCTTTGCTGTCCTGAGCATGAACTCTGCTGAGAGCAGGCATAAAGCTTTCTCCACGTGCAGTGCTCACTTGACAGTGGTAAGCCTTTTCTATGGGACCACCATCTGCACATACGTACGGCCTTCCTCCACCTACTCACCTCATCAGGACAGGATAGTTTCCATGCTATACGGGATCCTCACTCCCGTGCTGAACCCCATAATTTACAGTCTGAGGAACAAAGAAGTCCAAGGTGCCTTGGGGAGAGTGGTCAGCCAGATGCGAACCACTTTAATGAAATGAAGGCATCTTTCTCCTGGAGCCTGAGCAGTACGGTAGGCACTACTGGTTAGGACTTTCTTGCTTTAATCATCCAGAAATTAGACACTGGAATAGAAACCCCTGCTCTGAGCTTTACCTTCACAGGTAAAAGGGAAAGTTGTGCACCTCCAGAAAGTCAGCAGTGGCACAACTTGGGTCACCACCACAGGAGGAGGGAACCTCCATTGGTCATCTTTTTCTCCACTGAGCACAGAGGAAGCTTGGATCTGAACCTTGGTCTTAGACACAGGTGTTGAACGTTTCTCTTGAAGTATGAAATGCCAGTAAATGATACTGGAGGTATACTTACAGATGCACAGCCCTCTGTGTTAAAGCAGCTTATAGGACTGGTTCTTCTTACTGACCATATCACTCCTGTGGAAAAGAACACAGGCACATCCTTTGTGGGAGTCTGACTGGAGGGAAAGCTCCTGTGCTTTCATGTGAGTTCACCAGACTTGGTGTTCCCAACTGACATGCCAAGAATCCAGCTGCAGTGCCAACAAGCACATCTGGCCACAGTTTGTGCCATGTTTCTCAATCTGCCAGGCTCTGATTCAGCTCCCACACTTGTGGGGTGTCAGACATGATGATGCCTGTGTGTTAGAAGGAATACTGGAAAATGCTCTACAGTAAGTGGGGTGACAGGGAGGTTTTCCAGTCCTGCTCTTTATGTCATCTGCTGCTGAATAACTGATGTGTTTTTTGTTGTTTGCACATGGCTCCTTACTAAAAAGCAAATATCAAATATGTTTTTAGTTGCCTTTTCTGTGATTTCTGTCTTGGCAGGAAGGCTAAGCTAAGGATTTTCCTGTAGAAACTCAGACCTTAGTGGTAACAGATGCACATTCTTAATATTATGTCTGAGGAAGAAATTTAAGCTTCATCCTCAGCCATAGGTCATGTCGGCAATGGGCAAAGGCCAACCATCATGACCCAAAGAGCTTTTGCCTGGGGTAGCTTGCTCTCTAGACCCCTCCCCAGCTTCACTGCTCTTCTTTGAACAAACTCCAGTACCTCAATGCCCTTGTTGTAGTGAGTTTCTCTGAAGTGAATGCAATATTTGAGATGTAATTTCACTGGAGCCAAGTAGAGGGGGCAAATCACTTCCCTGCTCCTGATGGCTACGCTATTTCTGATGCAAGCCAAGGTGCTGCTGGACATCTTGGCCACTTGGGCAGCTTTCCAGTCACTCTTCCCCCAGCCTGTAGCACTGTACAGGATTGTTGTGACCCAGTGGCAGGACCTGGCAATTAGTCTATTGAATTCCATATAGTTGGTCTTGGCCCATTGATCCAGCCTGTCCAGATCCCTCTACAGAGCTTTTCTGTTCTCAAGCAGGTCAATGCTCCCTCCTAACTTGGTGTCATCTCCTAACTTCATGAGAGTGCTCATAGCTCCCTTGTCCAGATCATTAGAATCACAGGATCATTCACGTTGGAAAACATCTTCATATACAACCATCCACGTCCCACCAATATCCATGTCCCTCAGTACAACATCTGAATGTTCCTTGAACACCTCCAGGGACGGTGACTCCACCACCTCCCTGGGCATTGCATTCCACCACTCTTTTGGAGAAGAAATTTTTCTTAATATTGAACCTGAACCTCCCCTGGAACAATTTGAGGCCATTCCCTCTATGCCTATCACTAATTACATGGGAGAAGAGGCCAATGCCCACCTTGCCACAACCTCCCTTCAGGTTGCTGTAGAGAGTGATAAGGTCTCCCCTGAGCCACTCCTTTTCCAGACTAAACAACCCCAGTTTCCTCAGCTGCTCCTCATAAGGCCTGTGCTCCAGACCCCTCACCAGCTTTGTAGTTCTTCTCTGGACATGCTCCAGGGCCTCAATGTCTTCCTTACAGTAAGGAGCCCAAAACTGAACACAGTACTCAAGTTGTGGCCTCACCAGTGCTAAGTACAGAAGAATTATCTTCTCCCTAACTCTGTTAACTACACAATTTCTGATGCAAGCCAGGATGCCATTGGCCTTCTTGGCCACACCGCTGGCTCACATTCAGCTGAGTATCAACCAATGCCCCCAGTCCTTTTCTTCCATGCAGTCTTCTACTCACTCTGCCCCAAGCCTGTAGCTCTGCCTGGAGTTGTTGTCACCAAAGTGCAGGACCCGGCATTTGGTCCCGTTGAACTTCATGCCATTGGACTCAGCCCAGCAATCCAGCCTGTGCAGATCCCTCTGCAGGATGTTCCTACCCCCAGGCGGATCAACAATTTCTCACAGTTTGCTGCCATCTGCAAACTTACTGAGAGTGCACTCAATCCCCTCATCTAGGTCATCAGTAAAGATATTAAACAGGAAAGGACCCAATACCAACCCCTGAGGAACACTGATGAAGATAGGAAAGAGAACTGGCCCCAGTACTGAAACATGGGGAATACCAGTTCTGAATGGCCTCCAGCTGGGATAACTCCATTCACCACAAGTCCTTGGTCACAGTCACCCACACGGTTTTTCACCAGAGAAGCATACACACATCCAAGCCGTGGGCAGACAGTTTCTCCAGGAGAACACTGTGGGGAACAGTGTCAAAAGCTTTATTAAAGTCTAGTAGCCAACATCCACAGCATTTCCCCTCAGCCAAATTGGTCATCTTGTTGTGATCAGAGATCAGGTTAGTAAAGCAGGACTCGCCTTTCATAATCTCATGTTGACTGGTCCCAATCACTTGGTTGTCCCTTATGTGCTGCGTTGTGACACTCAGGATGATCTGCTCCATAACCTTCCCGGCACCAAGGTCAGGTTGACAGGCCTATAGTTCTCTGGATCCTCCACCTGATCCTTCTTGTTGATGGACATCACATTTGTTAGTCAACTGGGACCTCCCCTTTTTGTCAGGACTGCTGATAAATGGTGGAAAGTGGCTTGGCGAGCACTTCCACTGTCTCCCTCACTACCATTGGGTGGATCTCAGCTGGAGATCCAAGACTTGTGTGAGTCTAACTGGTGTAGTAGGTCACTAATCATTTCTTCTTAGATTATGACGGCTTCATTCTGCTCCACATCGCTGCCTTCCAGCTCAGGGGTCTCAGCACCAAGGGACAAACTGGCCATACTACTACAGACTGAGGCAAAGAAGGCAGCAAGTACCTCAAGCTTTCCCACTTCCTCTGTCACTCTTTCCCCCCACTTCCAAAATAAAGGATAGAGATTCTCCTTAGTCTTCTAGTTTCTGATGTACTTATTGAAGAACTTTTTATTGTAAGCTCCAGTTGGGCTTTGATCCTTCTAACTTCTTCCCTGTAGCTCCCTTAGGGCCATGAAGATGATCAGAGGACTGGAGCACCTCCCCTACAAAGACAGGCTGAGGGAGCTGGGCTTGTTCAGCCTGGAGAAAAG
>JAOWBP010002546.1:0-16788 GCA_028571105.1 Tragopan temminckii
AGCGGGCAGGTGCCGGCCCGACCCCGCCCGGCCTGCCGACCCCGCGGGCTGCGCGCCGAGGGTGTGCCGCCGCGCTCCGCACAAAGGGAGGCTGCCGAGCATCCCGGCTCCGGGGAGAGGTACGGCTCTGCGGGGACTCGCGCTGCCTTGTGAAACTGTTCCGAGCAAAACGACCCGCGGGAAATAAGCTTCGCCAGGTGCCTTTGTGTTTAAGGGGTGGTTTGGTCGGAGACTTGTGTGGAGCGATGGCTGAGTGCGTTGGTCTGACTGCATCTTGTTTTAGTGCTGTGTTCTACTGTAGCTGTCGAGTCAGAAGATTGCTTGCAGTAGCAGATGTAATCATATGCTTGCGTTTCCTGCTAAAAGAGGTTTTCGTTTTCCATTGTGCTTTGTACTGTCGGGATAGCATGGGATATAATGTATTATCAAACTTGCAAATGTATTTGAAAAGCCTCAAGTCACTGAATTCTTCATGACTGGAACTGATGCATTGTGCTCAGTCTCAGCGTAACTAGCTTTAAATTGTCTGACTGCTGCTGTGCAATATGTAGGTCATAATAAGGAGCAGCTTTTTCACCAGGCTTCCATGGGCTGCATGCCCCAGTGCTGTGGTTGATTGCTTTGTGGTAATGGCACTGGTAAGAGCAGCAGTGACACAGCCAGCTCACACCTCCCGTTCAGATATGGCACATACCGTGCTGCACAGAGCACAACACGCCCATTGTGTCCCTCCGCTCAGTGCTTGGTACAAGGAAGGAAACCAGCACTCCACATGGAGCACAAGCACAATTAACAGCATAGGGCGGTTAAACTTTTATTGAACAATCCCAGCGGCAGGCTTTCTGCTTAACGAAAAATAAATAAAACCATGAATGCAAATGTAAGGCAGTCACTGAAACACAGTAAGTCATCTGATTGGGGGCTGTACGTTCGTACTGTAGGTTTTCAGTGCAAAAGGAATTGCTCTGAATAGATATTAATCACAACACGTCTGTTTTAGAGAGGTCAATAAACTACAGTCCCTCAATACAAACTTTCATAGTAAAAGTAGCATTTCATGAACTACCAAATGTATTCTTGCTAATATAATTCTTAATTACCTAATACTGAAATGCATTTGATTATTCTGGCAACTGAATGATATGATTTGCTTTGTAACTAGAGAAAAGAAATAATTGGTATTAACTCTTAATTACATGGCTTTCAGTTACACTGAGATGAACCGTTTGTTTGAACAGCTGAGTAGGCATGAGATCAGGAATTTGAGGTCTGGATCTTTATAGTTAAATTAGTAACCAGTTTCTGTAATTAGGAGCCAAATTCCAATGTGTTATTTCTGTGTATATGTGCTGCAAAGGTATTTGGACAAGCATGGTCAGCAACTATTCCCCAAATGAAATATTGCATTTAGAAATAGCAGTTTATAAACAGATTGCAACCATGCATTTTCCCTCTTAGAAAAGCTCTGTCTTTCTGAAATTGTTTCAGGATTTCACTAACAGATGAATGCACACCCCAACTTCTTATGTGTAGAGGTCATACAGTAAATTGTTTAGAGATCCACTTTTTTCTGTGTTCTGTTAAGTGGAATGAATATTTACAGTGTGATCCTATATGAATATTCATGATTGAGTCTTTAATTATGTTGAAAATGATAAGCTGATCTAGCATTTCCTTTAGGAGGTGTTTGTCAGCCTCTAACAAAGAGATAGAGAGCTTCTATTATTACAGTAAGAAGTATAGTAGTATGCAAAAAGTCAAGGACCTTACAGCTCAAGCTGAATACATCTTACTGCAAAAAATTTATGGTGTAAGAAAGCATATGAGGACTAGCTGTGACAAATCAGTGTACATCCAGTTAGCTGCTGATAGATGCATCTTATTAGTCTCTATTATTATTGAGAACAATATTCTGCATTCTTTCTATTCTGTCGTTCTCCCTTTGTCTTCTTTCTCATATCAGTTCCCGGCTTCCCTCAGTTGCCTTACTGTCTCTTTGGCAACATCTGATCCCCTCTGAGGTATTTGTAAATCAAATCGGTGACTGTCAGTAATGGCCATGGAGGTGCTGCAATGGAATATGGTTAGAAGGAAGAATGTTAATGAGTTAGAGGGGAAAAAACAGCAACTAAGTAAAGTGTGTACCCAACATGGACTAATGGTACACGATATAAGGTATTAAGGTGTTGTCACAAATGTTGAAATCAAATGGGTATAGAAGAGGAGAAATGTTTTTCAGCTCACAATCAACTACACTTTTAAAGATTAGTAAGAAGATCTTGAGAATATTATGAGACAAGACAAATTGGATATTTCAGCAGTGGAAAGGTTGACATCAAGTTTCATTTAAGGTGTAGGGTTTTTTTTTTTTTATTATTTCAGGAGAACCATGGTTTCAGTCCAGGAAATTATTGTACTTGATTTGAAAATCTGTAGGTTATGCAAAGTCAGACTGTTTTGGTCTGCAGTGAGGTAAATAACACCAGCTGTCATGCTTTAACATGAGTCACTTCAAATATTTTTGAGAGAGCTGACTCTTGAAGGTGACTCTGGGCCCATGTGTTGTGATCATAAACAGATTAGCAGCAAAGCAAAAGCAGGGAGATCAATCCTAAAGTGTAATATTACAGCAGCAGGTGCAAATAACAATAAAAATGAAGAGATGGACTAAAGAAGGCAAAATCAAGTGCTATAACAGTTTGGTATGTTTGTTTCAAATCATTACATTTGAACAAACATTGATAAGCATCAAACAACCACGTGATCTGTGGAGCACAATAACCTTCTAAGAGTGCTAATGTGGGAATGTAATCTGCCTTCCACCTATGGGCTAGTCCCTGAGATGCCATAGGCTTACATATATGACCAACATGAGTAACTGTACTGATGTCACATGCCTAGAGACCACTCTCAGATATCAAATTAGAGCGCAGTGTATAAGGTTGCACTGTGGAACAGCTGAACGCTGCTTCTGTATTGGAAGGATCAGGTATTGCATATGATACACCAATGATGAGGGTTCATCTGGAGCAAGTAAATTACATCAGATGTGACCTTGGAACAAAAGTTCTGCTCCAGTGAGGCTGTCTGTGTAACACGGACAATTCCTGGAGGTTTTTAAATTTGAATTTTACAAATATGTAGTTTGATGTATCACACTGATACTGATCCTTTTCTGTATCACTATTTCAGTATTCCATTGTTGTTACTCACTGACAGAATATATTTTCTTCATACTCTTTTGGATGTAGTGTAGAGCATTCTGTTAAGGAAATGATTGTACCATAGGTACTCAGACTTTGTTTATTTTTCTTCAAATAGCGTGGCTTCTTTACACACAAGCATTTTACCAAAAGTATACTACTATACAAAAAAAAAAAAAAAAAGCCTCAGTGAGATGCTGATATTTCTGTTATTGTGAAGTACCTTAACTGTCTTGAGCTCAACCTGAAAACAAAAAGCTAAAAAGACTTTCATAGGCACTGATGTAATGGAAAACCTCATGGATGGGAAGGATTACAGTGTGATAGTGGACAGAAGTATGTACTTAAAGGGCAACATGTATCTCTGAGCAAAGGCATACTGAATGGCAACATTTTAGATCTACTCCTGCTTTTTTTTTTTTTTTTTTTTTTTTTTATGCATTAAATGTATTTTTCTGTTCAAATCTATTGTTCCATAATAGCATAGCTAATGCTGCTGTAAAGCAGGAAATTCCAAAGACTGAGCCTTTTCTCCTAGCTTCTGTCCCTAATAGACTTACTTTACATCCTTCTCTGCTGAACAATAATAGTGTTCTGATTCATCCATCCTTAAAAATTTTGCCAGCCACCATTAAGGGGTTGAAGAGGACAGATGTGGTTCTCTGTTCTTAAGTAACCTGAATAACATAATATGTTATTTTAACAGTTGATGCTGAGGATCCCAAGTCTCAACGGATAGTGATGGAGGGGGGTGGGGGGGAGAGAAGAAAATAGCAAGAGCAATGCTTTTTCCTCCCAGTCCTTACAACAATCAAGTTATACAATAAGGTTTTTCATTTACCTTTTCAACAGATAACTTGAATAATGTTGAAACATGGAATAACAAAAGCTTTACTTATTTGTAGAGTATTTGTCTGACATTCAATGTATAAGTATTGAAGGAATGTACGACTGAAACGTTTGATATATAAGTTTAGCCACAGCTGCTGACTAGCTATATTTGCCCTCAAATAGTGAGTTTTACTCTTGCTACCTCACGACTCAGAAGAAAAGGGAAAGGTACTTGAAGGAAACCCAAGGGAATCAATAATGGCAGTTTTCATAGCTGAAAAAGCAACATTTTGCAGGCTTACAAGAGCATTAAGAGGCATTGATGTCTCAAGATTGTTTGTTTGTAACATCAACAGTTCTGCTAATAGGAAGTTGATAGTTATGACTTAAAGTTAAAATAGCTGGAAGAGTCCTTTCAGAGTTTAAAAACAACAACAACAGCAAAAAAAACACAAACAAACAAAAAAAAAAAAACAACAAAAAAACATGGTTCCTTAATGATTCTCTTTTCCTTTACTGCAGACAATAAGTGGGTTCCTGGTTCAACCACAGTAATACTGAAAGGCAGTTCTAATGCTCCTGAGAGGCTTAGATTACATGATGTAGCCAATGATGGGAAGGAGTGGGAACTACATTAAGAGCAAGATAGAGCTTGTCCTTTTCAGTATATTGCCATCTTGTCTGAGGAATGCCTGAACAAGAAGTTTTCTTACCACAGAGTATGTTGAATGTTGAGTAAAGCCAAGTATTCCTCAGTGGGGAAAGTGTGATAGGCACAAGTGTGTGAAGTCACAAAAAACACGTGTCACCTGCAAAAAAGTACAGATATTACTCAAACATGATGTACATGGTGCAGAGGATGCAACAGATTTTGCTTTGTCAACCTAGTCCTAAATATTTATACCTGATGTAAGACCGTAAAAAATTAGTAAGTTCCTAATGACAGAGATCTGATGGATATTCTTCATAAAATATGGCGACTCATCTTTAGATTTAGATATAAGGAACACCAACAAAAGAGCAGAAATAGGGATTTCTGTAATGTAAATTGTGGAAGAGAGATTAGTACTTCAGCTTACCATATGCAGAAAAGACAGTTATGAAAACAGGGCAGTAAGATTTATATTTTTACTCAAACTAATGAGTTTAAGTACAAAGCCAAGGAAGACTGCCACAAAACCCATAAGAGAACAAATTTCAGTTCATGCAAATATCTAGACTACTTCTGGTCTCCTGATCAGAATAAAATGTGAATATATTTAAAAATCTTAATGGCTGTTGGTAGCTGATCTCATAAACTGTTTTGACTCTGACTATAGCAAGGGTATCCAGTAGGCCTGACTTCCTAAAAGCCAGTGTTTCACCAAAGTTTAGCTTTAGGAAAGGGGAAGAGGGAACCTGTCCATGATTTAGGTCTCTCAAATGACACACAAAAAATGCAGGAACTCTTGATTTCACACATTACTGCAGAGGTCTGTGTTTGTGACTATGAACAGCATTTTCACTACTAGAGGTGCCCACAGAAGGAACATAGCAATCCACTTAAATATAACTAAGTGAACTAAGTGCAGGGTAGACGTAATTAAACTGTATGTTTAAACACTGCTTTTGCTAATTATATCTTGATATTAAAAATGATACACAATAACTGTAAAACCAGAATCATTTCCTTTTTTTCTAAGCATAAATCTAATCTGAAATTGAGATATTATTGGCACCAAATTTTGAAACAGGTGTAAAATGGGATTTGTAAAGTACTAAATGCCTGTTTCTCAGTGAATTTTATTTTGTTTGAGAGCCTCACTTTCCCTATTATGTAGATAATGAGAACTTTTATAGTTGAACTGTGATAAATAAGGAGGACTAAATAATTGCTGTGAGACGATTATTAATTGGTGAGAACGCCAAAGAAATTGTATTATTGGAAGGCTGATCAGTAAATCCTCAGCACAGATTGCTTTGTGCTCTCCAGTGAAGCAGATGAGTTGCTGGATTAGAAGTCTCCATCTTTGGCTCAGTATATTGTTTGTAAGCACCACAAGACACGTATGCAATGTTTGAATTTCAAAAAGACTGTAACTTTTCAGGCAATCCTAAACTATAGAGACTCACCTAAATACGGTGTATAGTTAATGCTTCCCTTCTAACATGGAGCTCGCACTACTGATTTCTGTGCATTTTGTGTTTTACTCTTCTTCAAATCTTAAGCAGCTATTGTTTGTTTTATGTATCAACGCTGTATTTTCTTTCCTATTAAAGACATAGTAAGGATTTTGGAGATAAGCAAACAGTAGCATCCCAAAGGGGTGCCACTGAAAAATATTCAGTACATATCACTTAAGTCATATATTGATCCTGTAATTCACACTGCTCCTTCTAGCCAGTTATGTATCTTGCACATTTTAATGAGCAGCTTCTGACAGAAGCTAGCAGTTGCTAGCACTACGTTTATTAAATTTTACTTCTAATTAACCAGGAACTCTGAGCAATGACGCTCTCCCAGATAGTGCAGTTACCATAAATTTGATTGTTTTTTCTGGATAAATATGTAGTTCTTAGGAATCCCAAAGAAACAACAATTTCAATGTGACTAATGCAATCAGATGGGTTACTTTGAATAACCAAAATGTAGAAGACATTAATCAAAGGAAGTGATCATAGAAGAGGTAGGTGAGGTGTTGATAGGTCTGGCAGTAGAAAGAAGACCAAACCAAAGACTTTGTTTGAATTACAAGTTTTAAATTTGTCATGTGTATAGCTGTAGGTTTATACTTTCACGTGCTTTTGACAGTGGCATTTGATTCACTGATCTATGGTCTTGGATACAGGCCAGGTTCAGGGCACAACTGTCAGAACTCTCACAAACTCTAGAAAAATTATTTGCAAGTCTACACCTACATACTATAGTAAAGTATCAGGGGGATGACTTCCAGCCCAGGGAAACTCTTTTCTTATAAGCAAGTTAAAAATGTTATGGACTTAAATTAATCTAGGTGTGAATTTGTTTAATTCCTGTAATATTTAGTGGTGTAATTATCTTAAATATATGCTATTTAAAGTGTAGATTAGTCATTGTTTAGCTAAAACCTCAAGTGAAAATAAACACATCAGTAGGACTAAGTAAAAGCTATGAGCAAATCTATTACACAGTCTCTATGTAGACATGTTCTACTTCAAAATCTGACATGCATTCACTGTACCAGAGGAGAAAGTGCAGAGGAGTTATTTCCTAATGAATGGATAAAAAGACCGCTGTCTCAGTTGTTATCTGAAGGGAAACTACATCTTAGTAATTGTTTCTATCAATATTAGCTCATCTCTATGTAAAGAAGGGATTGAGGTTGAGTTCTCTTTGTAGTAGATGCTTAACATACTAGATGGAGCATACATGATTGCAAAAGTAAACTCCAAAACAGATGTATTAACAAATGGTTCTGGCCACTCAACTGTAATACCTGTTGTTTCCTAGTTTCTTATAGGAAGCTTAGCAGAAACAAAAAATTTAGAAGGGATTTGAAGAACAAGCAAATAGTAGCTTTTTAGATAAGCTTGAGAAGTATTCTTGTGTTAAAAGGATACTATCTGTTACAAACGAATGAAAGAATACCTGGGAAAATCTGTGCGGAAGTTGTACAAAGTTGCAATGAGAGCTTTGGGAATTGAAGGAGGAGACAGACAAAGAATCGAGAAAGCTCTAGAAAGGGAAGAGATGGAAGTAAAACTACTGTGGTGGAAAGGCATGAAGGCAGCTGTGTGCCTGCTAGTGGACAATGTATATCTACTGCTCCAGAGTAGACAAGTGTGACAGCCTCAAAGCAAAAAGCCAGAGTAGTCTCTTGGGACACATTTTACGTTGATCATGAAGTGGTATTACTGAAAACCAGGATACTGTAGTTAAATTGTGTTATGACAGAGGCCTAAACAACAGCATTCCTGATAAGGGGCAAACAAAAACTGTATTGTTCCTGAGATTGAAGGGAAGCAGGTGTGAGGAAAAAATGAGCTGGCTCCTTGAGTAATTAACGTCATTATTTGCATTCTAGTCAAATTTCTGACTTACAAACTGTATGCCAGCACATACTATGGATTTTTCTTGTATTTTAGTTTCTGTATGTACACAAGTATTTTAATTATTTTGCAGATTTGAAAAGAAAATAATCCCCTTCTGCAGTTGAGTCATTTGTGTTGTGTCCTTTGTGTTGTGTTTAAACTTGGACACAAATAGTCAGGTCTTGGCTGCTCACTCTTTAGAACAAAGTGTTAGATATTTCAAATAGATTCTTACTTGTATATCACTATCAAAATGAGATTGTCACTGACTGTCTTCCACAAGCAATGGAATAATGTAATTCCGTGGGTAGGGGTCAGGTAGCAGGTAATTTGGAGGCAAGTGAAACACATCTTGAGGGATGCTGCTGTGGTGCTCAGTTTATCTGACTGTTGTAAAAATAAATTAAATGCTTTCCTAATATTTTCCTTATGAGAAATTTGTTTAATTGTCAGAGGAATCAAATAAGCTTAAACTGCATGTCAGATGGTCCATAGCAGAAGGCAAAGCAATATAAGGAGATATATGTGTTTTGAATACTAAATTTGTACTAAGTAACTTCTGCTGAGATGTTCAAATGTCCTTACTTGCGATGTTTTTGTGTTCAATGCCAATTTAACGTTATTATCTCTATATTCTCTTTTTAGAGGAAAGACAGAAATATAAAAAAGTTTACTGCAGTATAAATTCAGTAGAGAAAACTTACCTTTCAACTTTTTGAAATTCTTCTCTCTCTTCTCTAAAGTTTTCAAGTCATTTTTGAAACAGAGGATAGCAGAAGTCATTGACTTCATCCTTCAGTTTCAAGTACAAACTTTTCCGATCCTGTCTGATCATTATCCCAGGTCTAGAATCGGGAATTTGTTTTGACCAGAACCAAGGCAATGAAAAATCAAAAAACCCTGAGACAAAAAAAAATCATCTGCGGTTTTCATAATTAATAAGTGGATGACTTTTAAAAACAGAGGATGTTAAATTTATCAGGAAATAAACAGTTTCTAGGCAGGGAAATCCACGTTTCCATATGTTTTTTGTTCAAAGAGGAAATTACCTAATAAATGTACGACTTTATGTAATAACTGCTTTAGATTATGCTATTATTTCCAGATCTCACATACCTTAAGATCTGCCTGAGTGTGAGTGATACTTTCATTTCTGTTCTTCAAGCTTCAACTACCATGGGTTTAGGTTCATGATATGATACAGAGGTACTGCTTCCTTCAACAAAATGTACAGAGTAAGCATAGTCATATAATTTTACTGTCAGTTTGTTACTGCTTGAGAGTGTTCTCAAGAGTTTTTCTCTCTATTCCTTGTTGGTGCTGGCCTTCATTCTGTCAGTTTGGATCTCTTAAGGTCTGGTTTTCATAAGATGCGTGCACAGCTTCTCTTGAAAAGCATGTGTAGCCCATGTACTATCAAAGTCTGAGATAGCAAGAAAGTGTTACTATAAATTTATGCCTATTCAGCAACTACATTGTTGAAGAATTTTTCTATTCAGGGAGAATACCTGTGGTGAAAAAAAAACAGTTCTGAATTCTTTATTAATTACTAGCATTCATTACTGATCAGTAATGAAAATATGCTTAGAGAGGAAAATTAGGAAATTGCTTCAAAATAATTGTTTGTATATCATCCTCAAATACTGTCTTGCCATTGCTGTAGTTGCCACTTATGCAAATGTCTAGCTCTGTTAGTGAAAAATGAGTGGAGGCCTGCAGATAAATCAGCATTGAGCAATTAGCATTGCAGCTATAATATCTTGCATCACCTTATACACGTCAAACACAAGCTTGTCTTTTCCCAGCTAGGAGAAGCATGGATATAGCTCAAACAAATGTTTCAAATGAATAGTGTGTTCAATGGTTAAAGATACTATAGGGAAGATAAATAACAAATGAAAACTGCAAAAGTGCCCTTATTGTCATTTAGCAGGAGCTGAAGCAATACACGATAAATGACTGTGTACTTAATGTGCTTCTGTTAACAAGAAGGCAAAACAAACAGAAGCTCAACACTGATTTCCTGAGTCATCCTCCTGGTGGGCAAGGGCTAATTTTGTTGTAGAGTATTTACTGGGGATTGTTGGCATTTTGCTAGAACTTCAGCTTTGGAAGCTGAAGAACTTCCTAGAAGCAAAGTCTTCCTTTCGCTCCAAGCTGCCAGTATGAGGAACTGCCACATCTCTAGGCAAATAATTATTTTCAAATGAAGGCTTGAACAGGAATTGAACAATTTTCTGTGTAAGGACTTCCTGTTAATCATTATACATCATACAGAAGAGAAGATTAATCAAAGCACTCACCACCAAAAAAAAAAAAAACACCAATGCATTGTTAAGCAGATTTCTGCTGTTATGTCATGCCTCTTCTCTAACACCTTTGCAAAACTTATCTCTCAAGTAAGTTGCAAGTCTCTAATTATTTGAACTGTGTGGAAAGCATCCATTTCAGAAATGTATTTGGATTGTCAACTTTTTTAAACAAAAAAAATCAGTTGAAAGTTTTCTAGGACTAGATGTTGTTTTCTAGTAAAATTCCAAGCCCTGTCACTGTATGCAGTTAATAAAATGCTATGGTTTTGTTCTTTCAAGAAGTATGAACATGCAACTGTGTAGTAACATCCAGCTCTACGTGCCCATTGATGATATTGGTGTAACCAATTACAGGTGTGCTTACATGTTGAATGCTTACATTTACCTTCTGTTGTGTGAGTGGGAAGGAAAACACAAGGAAGCTACTGTCTGCATCTCTGTGCTACCGATGATCTGGTATATGCTAAAGCCTGTTCTTGGGGTTGTTTTTAATTTCATAGTGCCTTGAGGACATGGTGTTGCTAGCTAAGATGTACAGACCATTCCTAATTTACTAGAAGTTTAAGGGTGACTTGATTGTGATCAGAGATCAACAGAAAAACATATAAACACTCTAGTCTGTCCACAAAACCGTCTTTGTGGTCGTGGGCTGGGGAGCCATGGCACATTTAAAGAAAGCAGTGATTTAGCTGTACTCTTGAATAAGATGATTCCTGACAGTATATGAGATTTTGAACTGAATCTCAATCTGGCTGTATTTTCTTTAAGTCTTCTTTATCATCCTGTATTGGTTAAACCTCACTGATAGCTATGGCTAGCCTTCAGACCCTCAAATTTGTTGTGAAGACACTATACCATGAAATGTTAAGATGCTGGCACTGGGTAGAGCTGGGCCTGCTTTTTCTTAATGAGCATGTTTGGAATTTGAACTTAATTCCCTACATCACCTGAACAGCAGATCATTTCAGATGTAAATTACAGCAACATTTCAAGCTTAAATTACAGTAAAGGACACCACTTAGAGCTAGGAAAAAAATAATGCTATGGATAACAAAGAGTGGAGTGTCTATAGAAGTTGAGGTATCTTTCTTGTTGGATGCCTTCTGAAACAGTTGAATTGCATCTGTCAGGAATTATATGCATACTGTTAATTTTGCTGTAGTGAAGCAGATGGACAAAATGACCTAAAGATCCCTCTTTAAGCCTTTCGTGGTATAAGGGATTATAGGAGAATTGACTCAAATTTTGTCTGCTGCTTTGGATACTGCCCAAAGTCGGAATGGTTTCTAACTTCTCACAAGCTGATATGGCCTGCTTTGCATCAGCCAGATTTGTTTTCACACTCTTTGTGAGTAAACAGCCTCTCACCGCAATTCTATCAAAAAGTCACTTCAGAATCAATCTACAGAAACAGCTCAGGCAAAGGCGTAAGATTATGTAGTCTGAGTAAAAAGCATATTGTCACAAGGTGAGTTCAAGTTTACTTCAAGTTCTGCTAGAGTGTGGAACAGATTGAGGAAAAGCACACCACTGGAAACTGCAATATTTGTCCTCTGGTCTTGGTGCTCTCAGACATGGCACACCTAGGCAGCTCCGTGGTCAGCTGCTGGTGTGCAGTGGAGCCTACCTCCCAGAAAGTATGGACAAGCATGCCTGTACTTGCTACCATTTCCAGTGGTCCATTCAATCTCATTGCTAAAGGAGGTCATGATGTTAACGGTCTTTATAAAGAACCAGTACTGGGATAGATTTGCTTCAGCTCATTATAATGGTGGATGCAATAATTCTTCCTTCTGTTGTTTAAACTGCTTGTAGTTCTTATTTGAGGTTTAGATAACAGCATTCCTGGAGTTTCTGAGAGCGGGATATCATTTGGTGAGCTCAGGCAATTTGGCAGCACCTATTCTCACCAGTAAACAACCTGAAAATAAGCAAAGGTAGAGACAGGATAGGTCCAAGTGGCTTCAGTCTAAAGGTGGCACATACCTGGGCTCCTGGAATAACTGTTGGCTTTGCAGCCTTGCGGATCAATAGCTGCCACAACTCTGTAAATACTGAGCAGCAGTCTGAGAGTAGGATCTGAAGCGATTGTATGTCAGTGAGCTTTGGCTGACTTCAGTAATTTTTATGATGTCAATATGTTTAAATCAGAAATAAGAAACCTAAATGTAAATGTTGGGTCTTGATGAAAATCAGATACTGTTTTAAACACAGACTCTTGAAAATACCACATGAGAAAAATTATCAAGGTTCTGCCAGTATTAGTCTGTGTTCTAAAACACTAACGTGTGATCTACTTGTAGCTGGAAACCTTTAAAGCTTTGCACAAGTGCTTATGTCTTTAGGTCTTTGTACACATCATTCATATTTGCAATTAAGTGGATTGTAGTAGCACACTGGATAAACTGACTAAAGGAGCAGTTAAGGGAAGATATCTCTCACCACTGCTTTTCAAACCTGTTGTTTGATTGACTTCTAGCGCAAGGTTTTGTGTTCAACAGATTTGACAACTATAATTCCCTTCCCCCTGGGATTCAGACCGTGAAAACTTTGATTATAGTAGGTCTGTTTTCCTCAACTCTCTATGCTGTGAATAGCAGAAAACGTTAAAATTACTTGGTTGGTAAAACTTGGACCATTTGTAATGTAGGTCTCTTTTTTCTTAACAAAACTGACAGCTTTGCAAGTTTTCTGAACACCACTGTGTTAATTATTGAGAAGCCTAAATTCCTTGGTGGATTTAGTCATGGTAATTGAAACAGAAACTTAATTCACAATGTGGATGTGTAAAGCTGGCCTGGCTTTTATCTGGGTGTTTAAGAAAGAACAAAATGGCATTAGGCCTCGTGATGTTCTATGTCGTAAAGCATTGTGAAAGAAAAGGAGGGAATTGGATCTTCCCTATCTTTCATGAGTTTCTTCTGCTTTTTGTGGACCAGATAACTTAAGGCTGAAAGAGGCAGTCATGCACAGGAGCAGGCAGGACTTCATAGTGGTGGCATGCTACATTGAGAGGGGGATGTGTTGTTGTCCAGAGATGTTAATGTTTCAGTATAACTGGAGGAGAGACTGTCATTCAAACTTTGCTTTCTCCCAGATTAATTGCCTTTAAGCTAAATAGTCTGGTTCTTACATTTGATATAGCCAAATTATTTGTTGTTATTGTTTTGTAACTCTGGATTTGGGCTCAAAAAATTAACGTGAGCATTTGGTAGAACAAATCCAGTATCTGAGTTTATAAATTTTAATGAGCTTTTCAGGTGTAAACTCCTTGCTCATATGTATATGAGTTTTAGGCTTTATAGCTAAACTACCAAATTCCTCTCAAAAAGACCTCACAAATTTACACAGTAGCTGAACACATTTCAGTGGAAAATGATTCTGAAAGACAAATGACCTTGTATAAAGCTCTTGAAACAATGTACTAGCAGCATATACTGAGAGCAAGATAAACAATAGGCTTCTGTTCTGTATTTCCTGAAAAAGGCCTTCTCATATTGATTTCCCCATATGTTTTTAGCTGTTTACTCATGGAACAGGGGAAGTTAGTTTTACTAATGCAATAATGCTCTTAGCGGGCATGTCATTCTTTAGGTTTAATTTAACAGCAATAGCTGCAGTCAAAGTAGTACTTGTTACCTCATTAGGAAAACAGTGATATGGTATGAAACTGACATAAGAATTACAACATATGACCAAGAAGAGGCTCTGTATCTTTGGATAATATGCTTTTAATAGTTTGTTTGAAATGAGTGTGATTTCATTTCGCTTGTGTCTCCTTATATTACAGTATATTGGTTTGTGGTTAAAGATATTTTAATTTTTAAAGGGTTCTGTAGTACAATATTAAATATTGAAAAAATTGCAACCATTTCAAACAAAATGTTTGTTTGGGGTTCTTAGATATCAAAAACTAAATGTGGAGACATAAATGAAACTTGGTCAGGTTTTGTCAGAGGTAACTGGAAGATGTACTACTGGCTCTTTCCAGCTTCTCTTCAAAGAACAGGTTAGTTGTCCAGAGATTTATTGTCTTGATAGGTATACAATCATTAAGGTTGAAAAAGATCCTTAAGATCAGCAAGTCCAACCATCAGCCTACCATCACTGTGCATATAGTTGCTTTTTGTTTCAACAAATTAGTGTTTTATGTCTCCAAGAACTGTGAACTATTACAAACATTCATAGATGCTGAGTCTGCATAAAATCCTTTGGCATCTTCAGAAACATGGTAGGTGACAATTTGTAGCTTTGTGAGAGTTCTCAGATATACCATGATTCCTGAAGAGCAAATTTAAGATGTGTAACAAACTCAGCTTACTATAATAGCAGAATTCCTTACTTACCGAACACCTTTCACAGAATTGTAGCTAGGGGCTTTAGTCTTATGTCATCTTTTCAATCATCAATCGTCAGTACTTTATTAAAATCATGAGAGGAAGGAAGGACAGTGGACTTAAATAGCAAAGATAAAAATGAGAACTGAATATCGCTGAAGACAGATGGTATCTTTTAAAGAGATCATAGATTTATTCTAGAAAAAACAGCTGAGACAACTCTTCGTGGAACATCTGCCATTTTGCACAAATTTCAGATAGTATTAATCAAGTGTGAGAGTGTGGTTTTCCATGCTTGGTTTCTTGATCCATGTCTCTCAAATGTATGAGTTATCAGTAAAACACTTCTGTTAAATAAATAAATGAATTTTGAAGTTCTCTTGGATACTATGCTTTGCTGGATCACTGACTGACTGATAAATATTGATAGGGTCCTGTGTGCATTCCGAGGAAAACAAGTCAAAATAAATAAAATCCAAGTTTCCTCTCTTTGGTCTTCCTTCCATATTTTAAATTTTTTCAAAGTTTTGGGGATGAAACACTCATACATCAAATCTGGAGAGAAAATGTTAGTAACTTTATTAGTGTGTATGTATTAGCAAGGTGGGCCATGTCTCATTAATTTTTTGAAGGAACTGATGGAAAAAAGAACTCTGTTAATGGAATGAAATTCTGTGCTTCTTCCTAAATGTGGAGAGGTATTTTAGAATGAGATACTGGAGAACTGCATATATGGGCAACTAGTGTACTTAACAGAGCAATTTTATAAAAAGAGCTTAAATCCCATGTATGGACTTCAATAAACTTCAGTTTTGAAAGTTTCGTGAAAGATTAACTCTCTTACCAAAACTTCAGTATCAGGATTGTGAACCCATAAAATATCTATATATACTGTCTGTCAATTCTGTAGGTTGTAATTCATCTTCCATGAGAGGTGTGTATAATTTCCCACTTCTTGAAGTATCTTGAATAGAGCTATTATTACCATGTGTTACTACCACAGATACAAAGACTGCTTCAGTAAAGCAATAGCTTGAATTGCTTGGAACATGCTTTGCTCAAGTTGTCAAGTTCTTAAGAAATATTAAGCTCTCTAATCTTTATAAAATGTCTTCTCATAGAAAACTAGTGATCTGATGGTTGCTTCACACACCAGATTCAGTGTTTTACGGAAAAGATATGCATCTTTTCTATGGCTCTGTCATTTGTAGCCATGCTGCAAAGAATTCTAACACTATGGATAGTTGATTGAAGCAACTCTTATTTTCTTTATGGTTATGAAGAAGTTTCAAGTGTTGCTATCAGAGTAACTTGGATGCCTACATTATCTTTTCTCACAATTTTATTTTCAGTAGGTGACTCACCTTTTTCATTATATCTCAAATGAAAAAGTGATAGAAACTGAAACTTGGGATTATTTTTTGTGCATCTGTTTTAATGTTGAAGAATTTTCACGAGTTCTTGCTTAAGAAATGAAACTGATGTCACTGAATACTAATCTCTTCACAGCAATTTTCATTCTTTGGATTTATAGGCATATAGACATAATGGTGCATTTATTTGAAGATCTGCAGCTCTACCAAGCAGATTCAGTTAGTCTGTCCTTGTTTTTTTTGCAATGCTTTTTTGGCATCTACATGTAATTAGGTATACCATCCTGTCCATGGCCATAGAGATTCAAATCTACATCGCTTCTCTGTAGTGAAGGCTACTGAAATTCATTCTTTTTTATAAGATCCTTCAAGATCATGTGTGTCCAAGACATTTTCAAGACTAGCTCAAGTCCAGGAGAAAGCATGCGGTTGATAGGCTTAACTTGTGTGTCTTCACAGAATTTTTCTGTTATCTGGGAAATGCTCATTTCAGAGATGAAAATCAGCTCTAGACTAATGAATATTCTCTCTAAAAAGTGATACAGAATGCATGTGTGTTTTCCTACATTCCCTAGTGTTAAATTCAAATTCAAGAAACATGGCTATTTGTGTTTCTTCTTGGGGCATTTAATGTGAAATTCACTTGTGTACTTTATCGCATATAGTACTTCCATAACTATTA
>JAOWBP010002546.1:16888-29983 GCA_028571105.1 Tragopan temminckii
TGTGGTTGTATAGAGTATAAATTCACCTGCATAGCTGGTATGTACACAGGTTGACTCCACAAAAGAATTCTTCTTCAGCAATTGTACATGAAGTGACTCAGTTGTGTTTGTTAGATCTATGAACCAAGTGAAAATCAAGACAACTTATGTATGAATCTATGAAGTGGAGACTCGCAGAATTATAGGGGCTGGAAGGGACGTCTAGAAGTCATTTAGTCCTCTCTGTCCATCAGTGTGTTGAACAACTTTCCATCTCTCAACTTCCAATTTAACAGAACAGACTTGCAGAGCCTAGTCATGGAGTTTGTAGGGACCTGAACCAAGTGCCTACATTAGCAGTGTGCACTAAATACTTCTTGCTTATATTTGATTGTTTAATACCAACCATCAATTAAATTGTGGCAGTGTGACATTAAAGAAATGTTGATAAATGTTAAATTTGGTGTTACTGATGGCTATAAAATGGGAAATATGATTGTTATCATCCTTTGAAAAGTTTACGGTGATAATCTTGGTAATGGCGACAAGCTTGTTTTAGTAATAAACTTGTAAATAATTAGATTTATTGGAGAGCTAGACGGTATTATTTTGTCATGCTTAAGTGTTATAAACACTAATAACAAACCATTTAATCAAAACAAGTTGCAGAGAGTGTATGAGAAAAAAAGGTACTAAGAAGGGTTAAGTACTAGTAGTAAATCACTGTCCTGAGAAGATGCTTCGGAGAAGAAATATTGCACTGTAAGAAATCATGTATTACATTTATTTGGTACTGCACTGATATTTCTAATTATTTGAACACATTCTTCTATTTTCGTATTTGTGTAGTAATAGAATTTGCTGTACAAGTATTTGTTGGCCTTGCTTGTAACTACCAGTTTAAAGCTACAAGGACAGTAAGGCTATGTAGCATCTGGCTCTGTTTTGTTATGTATAAATCATGTAGTTAAACTGTACTGTATTTTCTACCTGATCATTACAACTCTTAAGCTGGCTGTAACTCATGCAATCATATGTTGTCTAAAACTTAAGCTGCTGGAGCCCTTAAGTCTTTATTCATCAACCTCAAGTTAAATATAAACTGAGCTTTTTAACTTCTGTGAGTTGGTTTTGTGGTAAAATAACAGTCCTAAACTAGCCATGTGGAATAAAACAACAATAATGATTAATATGTCAGGCTGGTATTTAATATTAGATGGGTTGCATTTTTCTGTTCTTGTTGTAGCTGCTCTTAACTACAACAGCACTAAAAATGGTTGGGATCAAATGGAAGGGATTTTACTGAGCTAATAAAAAAAAAATTATGCTTTATTTTCACACTTGACAGCTTTTTTCACTATTGTTTTATTTTGTTTTTATTGTTATATTTTATACAAGTCTTTGGGAACAAATATGTTCATTTCTGCTTGTTTTTAGCAATGAGCATTGTTTTATTGCTTAAGTAGTTTGAATAGCCTGTGTTTGGCATCCTGCTTAAAGTGTCTGTTTAACTTTCAAATAGTTACTCTACATCAAATCTTGTTCATTTTGTTCAAAGAAAAGTTACAAGCTTTTTGGTGACAGTACTTAAAAGTGTGGACATATATGAAGAGTTGTTCTGGTGAAGCAATGTCAGTTTTATCTGCTGATAAAGATAGAGGACATTCTTTCTATAACAGAAAAAGTTTCCAAAAGTTAAATGGTAGTTTTCCACTGACTTACCTATGTTGTCTGAAACTTCAAAGTAATTAGCAGATGAAACAGAAATGTTTAATGCTTTCTTAGCTTCTGTCTTCAACACTGATGATAGACTCTAAGACCCCTGCAGCCCTGAGCTGGAGAACTATGACTGTGGTAATGATAAACTTCCAAGCAACCCCAAACTTGTGTGGGATTTGCTGGTCCACCTAAATGTGTAAGTCCATGCAGCCCAATAGAATTCATCCCAGGGTACTTGAAGAACTGGCTGATGTCATTGTGAGGCCTCTCTCAATTACTTTTCGGCAGTCTTGGGAGTCAGGAGAGGTCCCAGTTGACTGGAAGCTGGCAAATGTTGCCCCAGATTTCAAGAAGGGCAAGAAGGAGACACTGGTAATTATATGTCTGTCCATCTTGCTTCAGTGCTTGGTGAAATTATGGAGATAATTCGGGGAGTTACTGAGACACCTGAAGGACAATGCAGTCATTGGTTGCAGCAAGCATAGGTGTGTGAGGGATAGTCCTGCTTAACAAATTTAATTTCCTTTTATGGCAGGGTCACTCACCTAGTTGACAAAGGATAACCAGTTAATGTATTCTTTTGGAATTTCAGTAAGGCTTTCAGTACTGTTTCTCACTTTATTCTTCTGGGCAAAACGTTCAGCATGCAGCTAGACAAGTATGTAATGCATAGGTGAACAATTGGCTAATGCGTGGGGCTCAAATGATTAAAATAAATGGGGTTACATCACTTGTGACTGGAGAACAGTCACAAGTGGAGTTATGCAGGGCTCCATTTTGGGATCAGTTCTCTTCGGAGTTTTCATCAATAACTTGGAAGCAGAAGTTAGAAGTATTGTAAGTTAGTTTGTAGACAACATGAAACTGGGAGGACCTGTTGTCTTCCTTGAGAGTCTGCAGAGAATTATTGACAAATTATGGGGCTGTATCCTGAGGTGCATCACACCTAACACTGCCAGGTTCCACTTCCCTGCTAACAAGGGAAGGGATTGTTTCACTCTGCTCTGTACTGTGCAGGCTTGCCTTGAGCATTATATGTGGTTTGGGGCACCACAATGTATGAAGGACATAAAACTGTTAGAGTCTCCAAAGGAGGGCTATGAAAATGGTAAAGGGTCTGGAGAGCAAGATGTGTGTGTATGATGAGCAGCAGCTGAGGTCCCTTGACTTTTTCAGCCCAGAGAAGAGGAGGCTGAGGAGAGGGTCAGGTTGGGCGTTAGGAAAAGATTCTTCACCAGAGGGTGGTCAGGCACTGGAACAGGCTCCCTAGGACAGTGGTCACAGCCCCAAGCTGCTGGAGTTCAAGGAGCATTTGGACAACACTCAGACATAGCGTTTGAATTTTGGGTGGTCCTGTGTGGAGCCAGGAGTTGGATTCAGTGATCCTTGTGGGTCTCTTCCTTGTATATTCTCTGATTTTTAATCTCTTTGTGGTATTTTATATTAATTTTTAGTATTTTTACACAGTAAGAATTTCAGCTGGTTGTTTGAGGGTGCAGCAGAAGGGGACAGGAGTATAGCACCAGTGCTGAAACTGGAAATTTAAGCTGAAAACTAGAAACAAAATTCTGGCTTCAATCTTAGAAAACCTTTTTCCTCAGATGTTTTTTCCAGCCATATATAATACACTTAAATGCAAATAGAAGTACATACTTCTCAGATGAACCTTTGTATAAAGAAGGCAAAGCAACTTTAGGACTGACTAAACTCAAGATATACATTTTAACGTTAAAACAAATGCATAGTGATTCATTTCCTGAGGTAATAGTCCTCAAGACTCCAACTCTGTTTTTAAAATTTTTTTTCTTTATCATCCACAGTGCTCGTTCCCTACCCTTTCTGTTTCTTTAAATAAAATTTGGACAATGAACAAAGTCTTTTGCCTTGAATTTCTTAATTTTTTAGCTTGGGTTGGTAGGCTGGTTCCTCTGTATTGCATTTTCATTTTGATTGTAGGCAAGCCCATTGCTGCTGAAAATAGCTCAAATGTGCTTTGAACAGAAACAGCTAGCAGCTCAGCTTCTTTCTTCCTCTTTCTCTTGCAGTCTCTTGCATATGAGTTTAATTTCTTGAGAGAAACCTTCATAAAGGGCTAAATAAACAAGATCTACACATACAGAAAGTACTTGCTTCCTCTGCGCTTGAGACGCAACTAAACCTGTCTGTCTGGTAAGTCATATTTTTCTAAAGGATTTGTCCTTCTTCCTGTTCTTATGACTTGCATTCTTGAGTTTCTCATTAGTGTTCAGAGAAAATCAGCTTCTGTTTGTTAATAGTTCTGCATACAGTATGTATAGAAGTGTGAAAACCTCTATGAAGGCATTACTGTGCTGCTTTTGCAAACTTGAAAATACTACCTTTTAAGTCCATAGAATGCTTTGGGATAAGTGAGTTTGTAATTTTTGTTGATCTAGTAATTCGTTCTCAATTTGTTATAATGAAATTGTTTAGTATTTTAAAGCAGAATTGGTGATTGTTCTTTCTTGAAATTCTTTACCTGTTTGGATGTTCTGTACTTAGAGAGTGAAACTGAGGATTTTTTATTACAAAGTGTATTGCTTTGTGTTAAGTCAGAGTTCAGAAATAACTTTCCCAGCAATTCATTCATTACTCATTGTTTGCAGGTTAAATTTTGTGTAGATAAAATAGGTACATGTTATTGATGCAACAGTGTATTTTTCTTTGTAGTATGCACCTATGTCATAAGTTGGCAAACATACTTGTCAGTCATTAATGTAATTCTGAAACTGTTCCATTCATGATGTTTTTTGGATTACAGTGTTCCTTCACTTTTTAACTCTACCGCTTTAAATCTTTTTCTCCTGAATTAAGGAGTGATAACTGAGAACAATCAAAAACAACAAAAACAACCAAACAAACAAAGTTGCTTTTGTCATTTATCTTCTGTTTTCACCCTACTTAGTGATTCAAACAAAGAAAATTTCTGAAGAGCAGCAGTGGTTTGTTTTGGTTTTATTTTTCCCCTCAGTGCTATGGCTTTAAGCAGTTGCCTAGCATAAATGGCAGCCTATGTAAACCCAGTCCATTTGATCACAAACACTGGCCCTTTGGCTTACCACAATTACTGTGTTCTTGTGTCCTGCACGTCCTAGTTCTGCATGGTTCATTTTTCAGGCTTTGCTATTGCTCTAAAGTTAGTTTATTTCAAAAACATGCTAAAAGCCAAGTCATTTTTAAAAGTAGTTCTACATTTAATGTAAACCACCAATTCTGCATTTTATTTTCGTAGGAAAAGAAAAAAGTAGATCAGAGTTCTTATATGAAGTGAAAAATCTCCAAACAAATTTTATTTATAAAATAGATAAATTCTGAAGTCTACATACACATTTCATATGGAATATATATATATATATAAGAAATACAGAGATTTTTGTGAAGTAGGAATTTTCTTTGACAGCTCTTCAAAAATAGTAAAAACAAATCTGGTTGAGTTCATTGCAAGAATGTTTTACTCTCATATGAGAATCCTGGATTAAATTCTGCTTTATATTCCTTAGAGTAGCAGATATTGAAGGTGTATCCATCCAAAACTATAGAATTTTTGATGCCAGTCTCATTTTCTACTTCAAATGAGACACAGTTTCTCCTTTTCTGTCTCATTTTCAATCAACCCATATTCTTTTGGCTTTAAGATTTTCTCTGGTCCTGTCTTACTGTCACACGTAAAGCTGCTTCTCTAATCCTGTAGATCTATCACCCTGTCCTTTTATTTCCTAAGTTCTTTTGAGCATCAAGTATTCTAGTGAATACTTTACTTACATTGATGCTCTTCCTGTAAAAACTAGTTTTTAGTCTGTGACTTATTCAGAAGAATCTGAAGCTTTCGGAAGAACTTAAGACCTTTCAGAGGCCATAATGTAGTTATCAATTGAGTGGATATGTATATAAGGGAAGCAGTGTAAAACTTTGAGACAAAAATACATAGTTGGAAGAGATATCAGGCTGTATAATAGACAAAATATTTAACAAATACTTATAATCAAAGCCAGCACTTGAATTGTGTAAAGTAAGGTCCAGGATGTTTTATGAATTATCACTTTTTACTTCACATTATTTTAAAGTTGCAATACAACACCATGTTTTTGTTTGGCATTTAACTTTTGACTGAGTAACAGAACTGACATACAGAAACTTTTATTTGGCATACTGACATAACCCAAATTTTAGCTGAGTGAACTTGGCACTAAATTCAACTAAAGGGAGAGGAAATCTCAAGAGAGCAATGGAATTTCTTTCTTTGCGTAAGTATACCTCTGCATTCATGGGGAACAAACAGTAACATTTTGTGCAGCTTTCTGCTTTTGACAGTGTGTCTTTGTTCACTTCCAAAAGGTGGTGTCAAATACATTGGGAAAAAAAATAAAATGAAAAATGCAAATACAAGAATTTATTTAATTATATGGTCCAAATTTAGGTCTGGAACTGCCTAGCACTGCTGTTGGTAGTTCTTTGTGTATGATGAATAAAAGCTCACTTTCAACAATTTAGATTACATAAATAAATATGCTCTGTCCGTACTGTTTTTGTAAGTTTAAATAGAGGAGTGGGAGGCAAGTGTATTTATAAGCTTTTTATGATAGACTTATTTGATCAAAGAGAATCTCAGAAAGTGTTTCCTTCTTGTCAGTACAAAAGTTTCCCAACCAGTATACAGTTTTACTTGAGCTGTTATTTCAAGAAATGGTGCTGATAAAGATCTTTGATTAATATACTGCTCATTCACAATGTGTCAATGTTGCTTTCACAGCGTGGTCTAAGTTCAATTCTTTTATTAATGGCAACTGGATTTTATATTATCCAAATTGCTCAGTTTCTGATCTGATAGAAGAATTTCAAAGGGATGTGAGTTCAAACAAATGTAACAATAGAAGATTAAAGTGTTTTTGAAAACTGGAGAGCAAAATCTGATGATAAAGGAAATTAATCTGAATGATCACCTTGCAAGGGATATATGGGGATGAGGGGACATATCAATTTGGAAGTACCTGAGAGAACATGTGTGCTTATGTGAGACTGAGCACTTGTTTCTGCAGTGGACTTATGTGGCCTTGTATTGTTCTGAGATGGCAATAGATAGCTCTGTAAAAGATTCATAAAGTCATTCGGTACCTCACTAATTGCTATAGAGGAGTGTGATTTTAATGATACCCTGGCACGTTGGTTATCTGCAGGGGGGAAAAAAAAAAAAAAGCCAATAGAAAAACAGTGGCAATGGCCTCTGATCTGTTGATAGATCCAGGTGAGCTAGGATCCAGCAGGATTCCCAGTTTCTTACAATAGCCTGTGCTTAATTATTATCATTAATATGTGGTTTGAGAAAGAGGATAAAATTAATCACTTACAAATAATCAAGTATAACAGTAAGCATCTTGTGTTAGGGTTACTAATTCTTAACCACGATATCAAAGCATTTTGTTGCTTAACCTTTCTAAAAAAAGTTCTCTTCTGAGATGAGCATTTTTCAGATTCAACCTCAATACTATTCATTTTTTATCATTAAAAAAAAAAAAAAAAAGAAAAAAAAAAAAAGTTGCCAATGAGAAGCAGATTTTTACATTTAAACCAAACAGATGTGGTTTAATTTTCAGTTCTGCCTTGAGCTTTCAATTTTATTTGTCTTTGTATTTGAATAGTATTGATTGGTAATAATGAAGCAGTATGGTACATAGTAGGGAATATCATTGTTTAGCCACCTGTGTGCTTGTACTACAAAGATAAATGTGCTTATACGCTCTCTCTTTCTAAGTAGGCACTTAACCATACGTCTAATAAGTATGCCTTAGTCTTATGTGAGATTATGAGACATTGCCTGCTTATGTTTGTGTGTAAGACTGTATTTGTCTCCGTATATCAGTGGCTTAAGAATTAGTATGTTTCATTAGTGGCTTACATTCCTTAATGTTTAATGCTGTTTAGAAGGCTGTGTCTTCTTTATTACCGGAGGCAACTTGAGTACTTAGGCTTCCTTGACTCTTGAGGTTGCTAATCGCTTGTTCCACAGAAAGGTTTTTTCCTCCCCTATTAAAAATAATGTAGAAGAATTGCTTCATTTAAAAGCACAACTCAGTAGCTTGTCGGGTTTTGTTTTAAAGAAAACTCTTAACATGTTTGTATCTCTTCCCTAATCTGTGCCAAAACAAAATAAATGGATGGGTGACAAATGTGTTAGTAGCTCTAACCTTGTGAAGATGAAAGCATCATTCATGAGTTACTGCATACAAGAAGTCTCTATATTAGAAGTGCTCCATTAGGAGTACCTGCATAGGATTTCCTCACTTTTGTGATTCTTCTCAATAGATCTAAGAGCTGAGAGTTAAGTGCTACAAGATGCAGCTGGACTCAGTATGTGACCCTAAATCTCCATTGGTTCTTTGGATCTGTGGAGAGCAGCAGATCTCTGCAGTCTAGAGAGTTAAAAAATCAAAGTAAAAGAGAGGACAGCAGAGATAGTAGGCTTCCTATCTTATCCATCTATCTTATTTACTTCCCTGGGAAGAAAGGAAGCAGAGGAGACAAGAAAAGGAAGACAACCTCTGTTCCCACGTGAAAGGACTTAACTGAAGAGCAGTAAATTTAGAGGCCCAGCTCTCCTGTGTTGATAACACCAAGTCTTTCAGTGCTGTTGAGTCTTATCTGTAGACTTATTTCATTCTGTGGTTTTTATACCCTTCAATATATAGAATTCAACATGTAGAAACTTTCTACAATGTTTGTTAACCAAATGAAGGCAGTAGGAACTTGCTGTCAGAGGCCAGTGGATTTACAAATGGTGTAAAGTTACTTTTTGGTTTCTACATCCCATTTGGGCTCTGCACTGAATAAAGCTTTTCAGTGTTGAAGAGAAGGCTGATGGTTGATTTTTGAAAAATTGCAGCTCTGATTCAGAGTAATAATTTAAAATGAAGAATGAAACTTTAAACTCTGTTAAAAATAAGGAGACGTAGTAAGTATTTTAAGTTTATTACTATGATTTAGAGTCTGGGAACATTCTAACATACTCAAAGGCTGCTTCTGCCTTTGTGAAAAACAGTGGTTAAAACTGGCCTTAGCTTAATTCTGCTTCCAGAATGCTAGTACTGAATGTATTTGAAAAACCTTTCTTAAAATATTAAAAATAAAAATAACCATATTCTAGAAATCCACTTACAATGTAGGAACTGAATGTTTAAAGCTAGATTGTCACTTCATACTGGTATCTGTTGGAGTAACTAACAGCGATACATTCATGCAGAATACTTTACTGCAATGGCTTTGCATGAAATGTATGATATCTTATTAAAATTGAACAAGTGTAGCTTCTGATCTACTGTTTCAATTGAAATTCAGATTTAGCATCTCAAGGATGATGCTTCTGAAAGCACGCCATCCACAGAGAGCCATTTGAGAGAGGAGAAGGACAGAAAAAAAAGCTTGGAATTGAAAATCTCAAAAACGTAACTAGATGAACATAACTGAATTCTTCAGGAGTGTATAAATGTGCTGCAAATGTGCAGTGCTGAGCTGCTTTCAAGCCTAGAACTTGATGCCCTATGAGGCTTTTGTATGCTAGTGGCAAAGGTTGCTATGCACTGCCCTCTATGAACTGAACTTTATGTAAATTGAATAAACATAAATCCACTGACTTAGAAATAATTGTGTAGTTTGTTGCTGTGTAGCAGCTGACTACATGGTGGTTTTATAACAAAACAGTTAAGTGACAGGCGGCAGGTCAGCATGGTGTTGATCTGTCATCCTGTGATCTTGGAAGTCTCATCCAAATGATTTACAATGCCTAAGTTTCTGTAGTGAGCTGTGCAAGATATTTGCTTATAAAACTAAATGATTGATAAAGAAACATTTGTGTCTGTGCAGATATATATTAAAATACATGTAGTAGTAACAAGGAATGGCTAGAGCAGCTGAAATGAACCAAGAACAGACTTCTAACCAGATTTCGAACAAATCCTGAACCAAAATACAGCTTTAATTTTTAAAGTTTATACTTAGTAATAGTATATGCTTAGCCAAATAGTTTATTAGGGTTCCACAGTTTCTAGTGAAAATCTTGAGTCCTTTGAGTAAATCCTTTACAGGCCAACAAACAGCATTGTAAGTTGGAAAGACATTTGAGTCAGCTGGTTGAACTGCTTATTATATAATATTTATTTGTAAAATAATACCTAGCTGTCAATTAATCTGAAAAACCAGAATGGACCTTTATAAAGGTTGTTCTTATTTCTAATGCTATTGAACTGTTTCTAACAGCTGCTACTGTGGATTTATATAATATTCTTGCGTATTCAGTGTTAGAAACTTCTACCTGTCTGGTCAGTTATTTTAAATATTACTTCCCTGTTTTTTATGAACTCAAAGTATTGTCTTTATGCTTTTGCATAAATTGCCACATTTAGATTGAGAGTACTCAGAAACTGATTGGAAAACTCTATATTTGTTTTTCCTTTGAGGTTTCTGGGTTTATTTTTTCTGTTTCCATAGTCAAAGTGTGCCTCCCTTGATCACGTGCTCCTCACAAAAGAGAAAGGAGGCAGGTTTTAAAATCGGCATCTTTTTCTGCAAAGACTGCATCTTTATGTGACGGTAGTAATATTGGAAAATAATAAACCTGAATTCTCCCTAAGTAATATCTCTGATTCTAACACAGTAGGCACTGAAAGATATTTTTGTTTTTACTCAGTTTTTAATTTCCTCCCCCTTTCATTTTGACGCTTGCTCTTATGCATCCATTCAAACTACATAGAAGTTGTTATATCCAAGTGAGTTATCATGCACAATAGTGATAGGCTGTGTTCCACAGTGAACCGAAAAGGAAATCTTAACAGAATTACAATACAGCACCCTGCATGAAGTGTATGCACCTTACCTATTCATTGACTTTTTGGATAATCTTTCCGTGTGTAAATCTTCCCCTTTTCATTTCTCTTGGTAATACGGTATCTCAGGCAGGCATCTTTAATATACAGGTCTTTATTTCTGTCTCTATGTAGTTTCACAATTATTGAATACTTTTCATGTTCTGTTGCATGTTACACATTGTAATGCTTAGCAGATGTAAATTGCTTTCTAATTCCTTTCTGAAAAGTCACAGTAGTAGCTGTCTTTCTCATGTGAGGAAAAAAATGATTACATGGATTAAAAATTCATTAAGTTGCATAATGAGCAACAATGATTGTATCTACTACATGCACTGAGTTGATGGAAATGTATTGATTCTAACATAGCTGTTCAAATGATACAGAAATTTCTTTATCTCCTATATGAAACAGAAATTGTTATGCAAACATACAGTAATATACAAATGTCCCTCACTGCTATTAAAGTGAGGAACAAAGAAAACCGTTTAAACAGTACCAAGCAATTGGTAATGGTAGCCCTAGCACAGATTGCTACTAGTGCTTGTAGTCAGTCATAGATTTTTAGAGTGACCCTCCAGATCAGTGTTGTGCTTTGGGCAAGTGGACAAATGAACTCAAAGTTCAGTGTAAGGCTACTCAGTTCAGACCTTGGTAGCTGGCTTGCATCTTCATATGTAACTGTGATATTATTACAAACTATGACATGCCAGATGTCATAGGTCAGATTCAGTCAATTCAGAGTTTCTTTAATATTTCTGCTGTTACTGGCTTTGTGTCATTGCTTTTCATGCTGACCCAGATAAAAGTCACTATGTGATTATTTTCTGTCTAAAGTGTATGTACTTCAATTACAATAAAATGTTCTATTGTACGTAGAAGCAAGGAATGATGATAGCATGTTATTTTGAACTAGACCCTAAGAGTGACTAGGCATAGATTACATCTTTTTAAATTTTAAAGTAATGCATAGTTTTGATTGTAAACAATTTGTGGAGAGACAATCAACCCAAAAATAGATAACAGCATACACATACCTAGGTTGCTAGTTTAATGCAGGCAAGCTATGATCATAAACTGTTACCAGAATGTATGTATTTGAGCTGTATGAAGTCAATTAAAGGCTTTAGTCTATTTGACACTAGTGCTTCTATGTTGGCAAAGCAGTGTATACCGTGTTGGGACTGCATGGAATTCCAGTCCAGCCATGCCCTCTTTTGTGTCTGGAATAAGCAAGAAATTTAAACTACTATATCTCATCTCTGGGATGTTTTTAGTTTTACTATTTATTCCAAACTTGTCTTGTGGCATAAATCCAGCAATTTCTTTCTAGGCAGTATATAATGCTTAATTACATTTCAAAATTCGAGTCTTCATTTACAAGACAGAGTGGGCTAGTTGTGATTGCACTGGATTTGCACATGGTTCTAAGGGATGTAGCTACAGACAGAATATGGAGAATTAAACTAATGTCTCATATACTAAGATCTGCAATATAAAGATCTCCTTCCAAGTAGATGTTTTTGGGTCTTTATAAGTAGGCTTATTCATTATTATAATGACCCACGTGAGAATTATCTGATTTCTGAATTAGGTCCTAAAATATATGGGTAGGGATGTAAGGGAACAGAAAAGACAACAAGCTAACACAACAACAAAAAATCAATTTCTACATAAAAATGGGCTTATCTGGACACTGCAGGTTACTCATCAGATAGTCTTCGGAATAATTTTGTCTTGACTGCTGCAATAGATATAAAATTTACATTCAGATTACAAGGATATTTTTTTCTATGTAATGCTATCTAATGGACTACAGAACTCGATAACCTTTGCTGAAAATAACTTTTGACTAGCTGGAGCCATAACAAGACAGAACTATTTGAGGTCATGTGGTGAAGACTCAGCTGCTTGGACTGTGTTTATCATTCCATGGATATGATAGCTAGACAACTAGAGACAATTAAAAAAAAAAAAAAAAAATCAGTCATGATGATGAGATGTAAAATTAAAAATGTTTCCTATTTTTTTTCTAATTACTAATGTACTTAATAAATGTTTCCACCATGAAAATATTATTACTGAAATGATTTTTTTTTTACTGATTATTCTGGGGTATATTGCAATATTGTTACTTTGATCTTCGTTGTGCTTGTGATGAGGGCTGTGAGAAGTCAAACCGAGTCTCTAAGTTTTTCAGTCTAGAGTCTAGTCAAGGCCTTAATTTTTGCATTGACTTCATCATCTTTTCTCACTGCTACCATTCTTGGTCAATGTTCAGTGACAGTTTCTCTTCCTGGCTTACAGGTGCAAGCAGCTGATTCTAGGTAGGTAATGTAATTCAGCTCCCAATGAGAACATGTGTTTAGTATTCCTTTTATCATTGAAACTGTTCCCCTCACTTTCGTATCTGCTATGTCTCCTTATCATGGGTCTAGTGAAAAATAGTTATCCTGTAACTGAGATAAATATTGTCTTAACAAAGGATTTTACTGGATATGTTGTGTTTTTCTTTTTTTTTTTTGGG